>JAGYYJ010001371.1:0-104794 GCA_019671005.1 Hibiscus mutabilis | reverse complement strand
AAATTGTTGTTGTTATATTAGCTTGTTTTGCTGGGTGTTTCTATATAAACAAATATCTCTTGGGCTCTTTACCCAATGCAAATCAAGCAATCCTAAAAATATATCTCCACCCACCGCTTACAGAAGTATCCCTATGCTAAAAGCAATTACAAATTGAAAAAATATCCTCATCGGCACACACTCTTCAAACAAGCCTCCACAATTGTATTATTATTCAATTACTCTTTGCATGAAACCAACATTGAAGGAAAGGAAACACTACTGAAACCTCATTATTCACATAGAATTGTCGAATAAAAGAGACATAACTATTTACCTATTTAGTTTTGGAGGTAGGATATGGTGTTGTAACATAACTGAGTCAATCCTTAATCAAAATGATATCCTAGTGCAATCCTTGCATATGTTTTTTACTTTAATACTAAAAGATCTATAAATATCCACCTTTATATGAATTTATGCCTTCATCAAATTGAGATATATCTCCTAGTCATAAGAAGTCTGGCAAAGTCTAGCATAGTGTAAATTATTTCGGCAAAATAGGACTGCTACAAGAGAAGTATGAATATTCACATCTTATGGATCTTATGTCAGAGCTTCAGAATCAGTATCAAAAGGATCTGGATTAGGGGTTAGATTTATCATCACAAAATAAATAAATAACAAAGTAAATGTAATAAAAATATTACCTTGGCAACATGCTCCAGAGTAATAGCCTCTGGGATAATAGCTGTGCGCAGCTTGATCTGAACAAACCCATTGCTTCCTTTCAATGGAAAGCATTGCCCAGGCTCTCCAAAACTTGGTTTCAACATCTTCTCTGCATCCCTATGAACCGCATTTCGACTACTTTCCAGAAACCAGTTGATTCCCTTTCCAGCAAGAAATGGCTCTGAATGCTGAACAACCTTTCCCCCACCTGAAGACAATGCATAATCAACCCTGCCGAGCCCATCTGAGGCATGTTTCTCAATCTCTTTCTTAACAATCTCTCTCGCATACGCTCCTAGATCACTTAGACTCACTGCATTGTCATACTCATCACCACCCTTCTCTTTCAACATTTGTTCATACATCTTTCGAAACTCTTCCTTTGTCAACAAATCAGCACTCTTCAATTCACTCAAGGATTTGTCTAATTCTTCACTCTTTTCCTCCAATTTTTTCAATGACTTCTCCAATACAGTAGTTTGGCCCTGAATTCTCTCATTCAATTCCCTCCTTAAACCACCAATTTCGTTTTCAATTTTCCTATCAACAACATCTACCTGAACTTGAATCATATTAGCCGTGGTTTTCAAGAAACCCTCAACCTCAGCAACCCTACCCTCAAATTCAGTTAATCCCATTTGTGTCTCATCGCCACTAACATCCCCTGATTTCAAAGCCAATCTCCTAATAATCTGAGCTATGCCAACCAAAACAAGCAGAAGCATTAAATTCTTACCAAAAATACTAGCCGCGGTCATCCACCGAGGTTTCTCGGTCTTGTTAACCGCTACTTTCCGCGACCGCCGCAGCGTGCCGTTCGTATTTTGACCCGCGGCGACCTTCCTCGCTTGCATCGAGTCCTTTGATGGCTCGGCACGACCCGAATGGTGGCTCAGGTCTCTGCTGTAACCGGCAGTGGCAGCGGCGACAGCGGTTTTGTCTTCCGCAAGGTTAATTCCATTAGCGTTCGGATCAACGACCAATGCTTCGACGTTCGATCTCTTCTCGGCGACGAGGGAGCGCCGACGAGGCGTCGCCGCCGCTGGGTTGGCGGTGATCGAAACGGTAGATGCGGACATTATTGTTTTCGAGTCAAATCAAATCCCAAAAATCGAAATCTTAAATTCTAAAATAAAATAAATAATTGTTCAAAAAAATAAACTAAATACGAACTTAATTAGGTATTACGCTGTCTAACTGACGTGTTTGTTTGGCTTTTTGGGTAAGAAAACGGAAATTCAACCGTCGCCAAAGCTATTTTTGAGCGGTTATTTTGGGTAAAACAATCTCTTAGGTCCTTTTTCTTTTTTTTTTTTTTACGGATACTCAAATCGTACTTAATATATCTTTAGTATTATTAAAAATGTATGAAATATGTATTATAACTTTACATTAAAATATCTGTATTTCACCAACCCATACCAACAATCGATATTATATCTACGTCAGAGTTAATTTTCTGTACTCTATTAAGAGTTATCATACCGTCTACAAAGTCAAGAGTATATCTCTCTTTGATGAAAATAAAATCTACAAAATTCAAAAACTTAAATAATTATTTTTTATAATATTTGTCAAGGTGACTTGCTCTCTCTCTCTTCTTCTTCTTCTTCTGTTAATTGTACGAAGAGATTAATATTAATGGGCCCTTAAATTATATTATTTTTTTTAGATATGTGCTTAAATTATATTTTGAGTTAAATATGTGTCTAATATTTTATTTCATGACCAATTTTAAGATTAAGCCGTGACTCGTTAATTTTTTTCCGTTATCAATTCAAAATCGAACGTGATAATATTAAACATTTTCTGAATTTTATATTTTTTAAATAAATTAAATCTTTTAAATATCTTGAAAATTTTAAATAATTCCAAAATAGTCTCAAATTCTTAAACCTCCTAAATCTGATACTCTCGCCGACGTTGGTCGCGTTTTCGATGACGGAATGAAGCGCTCTTTTCTCGTCGAAAGATTAACACATTGTTCACCGCCCGTTATGCCGCCGTTCGTTACGAATTATTCGAATGAACCAAACGACGATTTTGACATTTCGCACGGCGCCGGTAGATTTTCGGCGACGAAGTGAAGGGGTAAATGGTCCGGCCACGGATGTGATGGGCGGCGGCGTGACAATCGGCGACGAAATTAGGCCAAATTAGAATTTAGATTTTGGGGAGTTAGGGATTTTAAAAGTTAGGGCTATTTTGTGAACTTTAAGGTTATTTTATTTTATTTATTTTTAAATATAATTTCAGAAATTTAAGAAAATGACGTGTGCTAGTTAACGGTAAAAATTAACGGACAACAACTGTGGGACACCTATTTGAGTAACGTTAAAAACGTTAAGCACATATTTAACACAGAACAAAGTTTAAACACCTAACTAAAAAGAATATATAATTTGAGTACTTATTTCACTGTTAAGCCATGAGATTAAATACATATAGTTTACTTATGTAGCCATTGGAATCAGTGCCCAGAAGACAAAAACAAATTACTTAAAATTTTGTACATAGGAAACTTAAACGTTTAATACACGTCATGATATGAAATAAATTATGATTGTAAAAATTAGATCGCATCAATAGATTCGATCAATTGATTTAATGATTTATTTTTATAAGTTAAAAAATGCAATATATATAGTTTAGTTGGTTTAACGAGATATAATATTATCCTTCAGAAAAATCATGAGTTTGAATGATATTAAGAATAAAAAAATAGATTAAAATGATTGTTCTATAATGAACATCTCCGGTATTAAATCTAAGTTAGTCGTTTAATAAAATATTTTATTTTATAAAAAATATTTGACATTATATATATATATTATTTAACCGTCTAAGTCTATCTACTTTTATTTAGTTGTTTAGAAAAGTGATGCTATCAATCTTTAGTTAAACGGTTGTCATTTTTGTGTCTCATTTTTATCATTCCTTTGATGAGTGTTTTATTTTGTTATTATTTTATCGTTGATTATCTCTTGTTGATTTTTTAATATTACTAATTTGAGTTGTTTTTATTCTTTTTTACGCAGGACTTTAATTTTCGGGTGTTAAGATGATCAATCGCTGGAAAATAGCCAAGAATGGTGTGAATTGGCAATTAACAAATTATAGTGAAGAAAAAGGAATGATAAAAATGAGACACAAGGATTTTAGAGTGGTTCAAGCTTCTAACAAGCTCTACATCCACTACCTTCGCTTCCCACTAAGGATTTCAAACAATTCACTAAGGAATTCGTCCCCTTTTCTAGGCTTAGGAGGAAACCGTTACAAATCGATCAAGCTTTCTACCCAAAGCTTGATCAAGTTCACTCTTTTACAAGAAGTAGTGACAAATAAAAATTTAACCTCAAATTAGGTAGATGATTTGCCCAAATACAAATGTACACTCCCCAAACTTGAAATAAAGAATTACAATGAAAATTACACAAGTTGGGTATAAGGGTTTGACTCTAAAAGCTCAAAAGTAGTTGGATTTTGCTTGAATGCTTTGGACTTGTTCAATTGATGTTCAATAGTTGTTGCAGCAGCTTTGGAGACTTGATTTTATACCCTTTCATTGATTTCTAACCGTTTGGGTGGTTGAGGTCATCAATAGAGCCGTTGGGGACTTTTTTTCTAGCAATAAATGTTGTTAGGTGACCAATCGTATCAGTACACGAAGACTCGTATCGGTACTTGTCAAAATAAGAAAGAGCCATTGTGCATATAAAAGTATAGGCATGGAGGCGCATCGAAACAGACTCAGTGTAAAATCAGGGGTGTATCAATACGTTATAGCCGTACCAGTACGAATTTTGCTCACTAGAATTCGAGTTGAAAAAATGCAACGATACGCCTAGGGGCCATATCGGTATGGGTAAACCACTTTTTGAAGTTGTTGATTCCAATAACTGACAAAGGCAACGATAACTTCATTTAATGAAAAGATTTGAAAAATCTGAAGTACCGTATCGATACGGTGAAGTCCGTATCAATACACTAAATCAAATACTTAAACCTAGATGAATGTCGTATCGATACGGGTACAAATGTATCGGTATGTTTTGACGAATAACAATTCCAATAGTGAAAAACCGTATCGAAACGCCTAAGGCGTATATATATATGCCTGGATGTATTTAAAGAATTTGGCTTTGAGACACTTAGAAAATATTTTGGGTTTAAGGTTTTTGACTTAGAAACTATTTTGGTTCAAATTCTTGTCATTTTTGTGAGACTTTGAGTACTTAAAAATTTATTTACTTTTGCAATTTGGTCATTGAATTATTTGTTATATCAAAATCGAATATAGGTTTTACAATCTCTCCCTTTTTGATATAACAAAACCAAAGTAAATTTTTAAGTAGTTTTGAAAAATACCCCCTTACTTTAAGATTAAAAAGCTTTTGACTTTTTGAAAAGAAAATTTAAAAAATTTAACTCAAATTTAACTATTTACTTCTCCACTTTTTGTTAGATCAAAAGTAATAGGATATAAAATTAAAGCAATAGATATAAACAATAAAGCATACTCCAAGCATTAAAAGAAACAACATAGATATTCATTAAAATTCAAAGCATCGTTCAAAGCAACATAATTTAAAGAAATTCAACTTAAAACCTAAAACAAACTTAAATCAAAGCATAAGTTCATAAGCAAATAACATAGATGCATAAAACAAATCCTAAAATGATATGAGATGCAATGCAAGATGTCTAAAAATCATCTTCATCTTCATCATGGCATGTGTTCCATGAGATTGACGCCATTCACCATGAAAAGTCGTAAGAGAAATATCCATAGAAGCTTGGCGATTTTCAATGGCAATAACTCTTTCCTCCAAGGATGTGAAACGAGTGTTGATCGCAGAAAACCCGGATGTCATGGTTGTATCCAACGAAGCAATATTTGTGCCCAAGGAAGTGAATTACTCGTTGAGATAAGCCATAAGAGCATCAAGATTAGGTTGGGCCACCGGAGCTTGAGGAATTTGAGGAGCCACCGGAGCGGGTTGAGCGTCTTGAGAAAGATCGGCAATACGAATCCACTCTCTATTATAATAAGTAAACTTACAACGATGGAGAGAAATCTCGTTGATAATCTTGATGAGAGGCTTGGCAAGATCATGTAAGCAATCGATCTCCAAATTGTGGAACATGTAGCTTAGGGCGGTGCCATAAGTGAAGGATGAAACAAGGGTGGTGTGGCGATGTTGCACAAGATAGATAATTTCCGTAAACATGATTTGAGCTAGGTTCAGACGCTTACCCTCACGAAAACATTGGATCCAAAAATCGTCGAATTGACGAATCGTTGAGAACTTTCCACCGGATGGGCGAAACCACCAAGTGATAATGGAGTGAATGATGTGGTCTTGAGCGTCAATGATGGTCAAGGAACCACGAAGGACATGTCCCAAGAAATCCTCATCGTCAATCCCATTATCCTCAAACCCAAAAACATTAGCTAAATTTGTTGAATCAATTTGAAATTCTTTTCCCATAAGGTATGATTGAACCACAACAATTTCGGTTTTCTCTCGGTTATAAATACATCGAGCATTTGAATAAAAAACCAAAACAAGGTTGCGGTATAAAATCCCGGGTAAACCCAAAAATTGCATAAACATTCATTCTTGCATAAGCCCAAGATATTTGAATTGAAATATTTCGGAAGACAAAAAATGGATCGAAACGACACGCTCACATCGGATTTTGTAACTTTGAAAGATTTTAAAACGTTCAATGCCATTGGCATATTTTAGGATATCAAAACACTTTTGAAGAATATGGGTTAAGTTTGGTTTGTTACCATTGGTTTCGAAATTGAGATTTGGAGGATTGAAGCTAGAGGCAATTTCTTTTCTTGCACATTTCTTATGTGTCATTACAAAAACCTGAAATCAAATCAAACCACAAAAAAGTGTATGCATAAATCATCACATTCGATCCAAAGAATAATCCAATAATCAAGGTATTGATTAAAACCTATACTGTATACAGGGGCGTATCTACCCTAGGTCAAGGTAGGTCACTTGACCTACCATAAAAAAATTGGATAAACTACATCAAAGATCACTTAATTATTAATAAAGTTACAATTGAGTTATTCAATTATTAAAAGTTACAATTAGGTCACTCAATTAAAGTTTTAGTTGCGCTAAGATCACTCATCTATTAAAATACAAACGAACACATAACGAGATTTGATATAATGATAGTTTTAGTCCTCAAAACTTATATATTTTACCAATTTAATCTTAATTCAAAATAATTCAATAAATTTCACCCTTAATACTTAAAAAAGACATCAATTTAGTCATTTTCTTCTCCAAATTGCATGTATACCATCGTTAACACTAGAGTACTACATTTAAAATCATTAATTAATCTAGTACACAAATTTATAAATGTAAATATATTTATAATCATTTTTATTATTTAACATATTTCTTAAATTCTTAGCAAGTCTATGTATTTTCATTAAAAAAGTGAAGTTGATAAAGATTTGGTGATAGGGATTAGTGATCATTCATATAAAAGTGTGAGAAGTCATTTTAGATGGTTTCAGTTACTTACAAGTAATATAAAATGTTTTTTATTCAGAGCATTCATCGTAAAATTGACGTTTTAGAATGATTTGATTAGGTATAGACTAATGTGAATTCCTCTATACATGTGTTTTATTAAAGAGAGTTAGTAACTAAATCATAGTGGAGCTTTTTCTCTCTCTCTTTCACAAACACACACATATAGGTGTGATTGAATGGTCCTTTGTCATGCCAGTTATGAACATCTTAAGTAATTTTGATGACTTATTCAATGTACTCTTATTTTTCATATGATTATATTTATTATCAATGGGTGAACTACCAAGTTTAAATTCCTAGATCCGCCCCTGATTGTATAGTTTAAAAACATATACAAGTATAAAAATATTTTTTGGTAAAATAAAAATTGAAAAATAGTGTTGAAAAATATACGATATAAATTTATATTCAAATAAAAAAATTTCATTTTTGAGAAAGTTTTTACAAAATCTTTGAAAAACATGTTATATACATACTAAATACATAAATTTGAAACAAAAACAAAGTATAAATATGAACGAAAATAAAGAGAAAAGAAAGTAAGTTTATACCTTGAATATGAGATTAAGGATGAGTGAGGAGATGATGATGCACCAAACTTGATGATTTTGATAGGGTTTGATGAGAAAACCCTCAAAGAATTTGAAGAGATGTGTGAAGAAAATAGAGGGATTTGAGAGGTTTTTATAGAGATTTTTGTATTAGTGTTTTAGGAGAAAAAAAGTGTTTGAATTAAAGTGAAATTTTCTATTTAATGCCTATTTAAACTCCCAGCGGCGGTGCGTATCGATACGCCACGTGGCTTATCGAAACACTATACCGAAACAGTTATTAGCCGTTTTGATACTCGACACTGTATCGGTAAAAGTCAAAACTGTACTAAAATGCGTTCAAGAACCCGTATCGATATGCTATATACCGTATCAATATGATTGTGCCAGAAATGTCATTTTTGGCAACAAGAAGCTCAAAAATTCAATTTTACTCAAATTGAAATGCATATGTATGATGTATGATCAACATGTATGGACTAAAATAGATACATAATCCCCTTTGAAACAAGCATAGATGTATATAGGAGCAAAAACACATAAACATGACAATTAATCAAATTCAAGCACATTTTAAGACCAAAAGGGGCTCTAAAGTTCAAGAAAGGCTAGTTAGACCTAACTCTCTCCTAAGATACCAAAAACACTCTTTATCTAATGGTTTGGTAAAAATGTCCACTAGTTGATTCAAGGTTTCTACATATTCTAAAACTACATCATTTTTCAAGACATGAACTCTAATGAAATGATGTCTTATTTCTATGTACTTGGTTCTGTAATGTTGGATGGGATTCTTAGTGAAACATATAACACTAGTGTTGTCACACTTAAGATGGATGATACCTACATCAATTCCATAATATAAAAGTTTTTGCTTCATCCAAAGGACTTGAGCACAACAAATTTTGGCCGATTTATATTCCGCTTCGGTGGTAGATCAGGCTACACTATTTTTTCTTAGAGAACTAAGATATAAGCATACTACCTAGGAATTGACAAATACCGTAGGTACTTTTTCTATCTATCTTTCAACCTCCATAATTCACATCCGAAAAAACATGTAAATCAAATGAGGAATCTCTAGGATACCAAAGGCCTAAACAAGGTATGTCTCTAAAGTATCTAAAGATTCTCTTAACGGCTATAAGGTGTGATTCTCTAGGAATTGCTTGAAATCTAGCACACAAGCAAACACTAAACATAATGTCGGGTCTACTTGCGGTAAGATAAAGCAAAGATCCAATCATAGAGCGATAAAGCTTTAAATAAACACACTTACCTCCTTTATCTTTGTCAAGCTTTATAAAGGAACTTATTGGTGTGACTTGAGGTTTCACATTCTCCAATCCAAACTTCTTAAGCATATTCTTGATGTACTTTGCTTGATTGATGAAGATGTCATCCTCCATTTACTTGATTTGGAGTCCCAAGAAGAATAAGAGCTCCCCCATCATGCTCATCTCAAACTCACATTGCATTAACTTAGCAAATTCTTGGCAAAACAACTCATTAGTAGAACCAAAAATTATATCATCAACATAAATTTGAACTACTAAAATGTCTTTGCCATTTCTTTTAATAAAGAGTGTAGTATCCACATTTCTTTTGTTAAGACATTTTTCAATTAGAAAACTTGACAATCTTTCATACCAAGCTTTGTGAGCTTGTTTCAAACCATATAGAGCTCTAGAAAGTTTAAAAACATGGTTTGGGTATTTTGGATCTTCAAACCCGGGTGGTTGTTCTATATACACCTCTTCATTAATAAAACTATTTAGAAAGCACTTTTAATGTTCATTTGAAAATTCTTGAATTCGTGATAACATAAAAATGCAAGAAACATCCTAATAGCTTCCGTTCTAGCAACGAGTGCATAGGTTTCATCAAAATTTATTCATTTTCTTGAGTGTAACCTTAAGAAAAAAATCCAGCCTTGTTCCTCACTGTGTTACCACTCTCATCTAGTTTGTTTCTAAAAACCCATTTAGTTCCTATGATAGATTTATTACTAGGCCTATCAACTAATGTCCAAACTTGACTTCTCTCAAATTGATTTAATTCCTCTTGCATAGCCAATATCCAATAATCATCTTTTAATGCTTCTTTGATATTTTAGGCTCAATGCATGAGATAATTGCAACATTTCCAGCAAGTCTAAGAGAAGATCTAGTGGTTACCTCTTTGGATGGATCACCCAAAATCTCACCACCTTTGACATAGTTGAACTCCCTTGAGTAGCTCACTTCCTTTTCCTCTAGAGACATATCCTTCAAGGCTTCTAGAGGTGGACCTTGTATTTCTTCTTCTTTGGTTGGAGCTTTATCCACCTTTGATGTTTGTCCTCCATCTATGGCATCAAAAGTTCATTCATCATCATCATCATCACAAGAGTCCTTCCTCGGAAGGAAGTTATCATCGAAAACTACATGTATTGACTCTTCAAAAACTAAAGTTCTTTTATTAAATACACGATAGGCTTTAGAGTTTAAAGAATATCCTAAGAAAATAACTTCATCACTTTTAGCATCAAATTTGCCTAAATTGTCTTTTCCATTGTTCAAAAAAAAACATTTGCAACCAAATGAGTGAAAATAGATAATGTTAGGCCTTTTGGATTTTAAAATCTCATAAGGGGTTTTCTTTAAAATTTTCCTAATCATTACTCGATTTACAATATAGCAAGCCGTATTGGTGGCTTCCGCCCAAAAATACTTAGGCAAATTGTTTTCACAAAGCATGGTTATAGCCATTTCTTCTAAAGTTTAATTTTTTCTCTCAACTACCCCATTTTGTTGAGGAGTGCGGGGGCGAAAAAATTATGGCTTATAGCATTTGAGTTACAAAAATTCTCAAAACCTAGATTTTGCAATTCGGTTCCATGGTCATTTCTAATGTGAGAAATATTTTGACCAACACCACTTTGAGCAATTTTTAAAAATGTGATGAACTTTTTTAAAGCATTATCCTTGGTACTTAAAAATAGAACCAAAATGTATCTAGAGTAATCATCTACTAAAATAAATGCCTATGATTTTCCACCCAAGCTCATAGTTCTAATAGGACCAAAGAGATCTATATGGATCAATTGTAAAACTCTACTAGTAGAAACATCATTAATAGGTTTAAAAGAAACTCTTTTATGTTTGCCTTTTGCACATGCATCACAAATTTTGTCAAGTGAAAACTTTATTTTAGGCAAACCTCTTACTAGATTTTTTGAAACCAATTTTTCTAAAACACTCATGCTTGTATGCCCTAGTTTCCCCATTGAAGAATGGATAGCCTGTCACATCCAGTTCTTCCAATATGGGTAGTTTCCCCATGAAGAATGGTGGTTTGGTGATTGATTGCTACTCGTATAGGTTTTGGCTGGAGGTAGACGCCGTGGCTAGATTGTCGGTTGATTTAGGAACGTCTCAAGTGGATGTTAATCCCTCAATGAGTTAGGCTCTGATACCAATTGTTAAGATGATCATTCAGTAGAAAATGGCTAAGAGGGGGTGAATTGGCAATTAAAAAATTGTAGGAAAGAAAAATGAATGATAAAAAGAGACATAAAGATTTTATAGTGGTTCAAGCTTCTAACAAGCTCTAAATCCACTACCTTAGCTTCCCACTAAGGATTTCAAGCAATTCACTAAGAAAATCGTCCCCTTTTCTAGACTTAGGAGGAAACCGTTACAAATTGATCAAGCTTTCTACCCTAAGCTTGATCTAGATCACTCTTTTACAAGAAGTTGTGGCAAATGAAAATTTAACCTCTCAATCAATAGATGACTTGCCCAAATACAAATGTACACTCCCCAAACTTGAAATAAAGAATTACAATGAAGATTACACAAGTTGGGTATAAAGATTTGACTCTAAAAGCTCAAAAGTGGTTGGATTTTGCTTGAATGCTTTGGACTTGTTCAATTGATGTTCAATAGTTGTTGCAGCAGCTTTGGAGACTTAATTTTATACCCCTTCATTGATTTCTAATCGTTTGGGTGGTTGAGATCATCAATAGAGCCGTTAGGGACATTTTTCCCTCAATAAATGTTGTTAGGTGACCAACCGTATCGATACACGAAGACTCGTATCGGTACCTATTAAGAAAGAAAGAGCCATTGTGCATATAAAAGCAGAGGCGTGTCGATACGCGTGGAGGCGTATCGAAATGGACTCAGTGTAAAATCAGGGGCGCATTGATACTGTATAGCTGTATCAGTACAAATTTTGCTCACTGGAATCTGAGTTGAAAAAATGCATTGATGCGCCTAGGGGTCGTATTGGTACAGGTAAATCACTTTTTGAAGTTGTTGATTCCAATAAATGACAAGGGCAACGGTAACTTCATTTAATGAAAATATTTGAAAAATCTGAAGTACTATATCGATACGGTGAAGTCTGTATCGGTACTCTAAATCAAATACTTAAACCCATATTAATGTCGTATTGATATAGGTACAACTGTATTGGTAAGTTTTGACGAATAACAATTCTAGTAGTGAAAAAACGTATCGATACGCTTGGACGTATTTAAAGAATTTGGCTTTGAGACACTTAGAAAATATTTTGGGTTTAAGGTTTTTGACTTAGAAACTATTTTAGTTCAAATCCCTGCCATTTTTGTGAGGCTTTTGAGTACTTAAAAGTTTATTTATTTTTACAATTTGGTCCTTAAACTATTTGTTATATCAAAATCAAATATAGGTTTTACACCAGGAAACAACATTAAAAGAGCATGTTCTGTAGTTTTTTTTTTTGGAATCAAGGCCATACACATGGGCATGACTTGGGGCATGAAGATGTCCAACGTGTCAGATTCTGGTAGTCCAATTAGCAGTAGCTTCTAGAAGGCGATCCAGTCAGCTTCATCTAGAAGGACGGAAGAACATGATTTACTTAGGATTTTAAGATTAAGTTTGAATTTAAATTTTTGGGATTTATCACTTTATTATTTAGGATTTTATTTTTCTATTACTTAGGATTTTATTTGAATATTTTTAGGATTATCTTTAAGTATTTTATTTCTCTATCTTTAGGTTATCTCAAGCTATAATACCTCTTAGGGTGAAGCTTGAATGATGTACTTAGCTTTCATTTATTTTTGGGGATTTCATTTTTATAAAATTTTCTTTTTCTACTTTTTTTTTAAGTTCTTATTTACTTTCTTAAAAATATGCTAAGTATGATTTCTATCAGGCTTAGCTAATTTTCCAATTAGCCAATAACTTAAGCGATGACTCAATTTTGATTGTGAGAATTGAAAAGCACCTAATTTCTTTAGATATCTTTCTAAATTTTCTACAAACTTGAATTGGCAATCGGCCTTTCCTTTAAAAATCTTTACACTTTCAATTCAAAAAGAGCTCGTTGGTTTGATTGTTGTTCTGATTTTAAGTTGGGATGAAGGACCGACTTATAGCATTATCGACTTCCTATGAACACACTTAGCGATAGATTCTCGTAGGGAAATTGAGATCGGGTTCGACTCTCATTGAGACAACAGAACCCGAGTCAGGCTTTTCTAAAACTTAAAACTGTATTGGTGCTAGTGACGATAGTCATGGTTAGTCCAAATAAGGATTGAATTCCAAAGATTGGCTTTGGTTTGTTGGTTTACTGAAGAGAAAAGTAAGTTACAAGAGTTGGGCCTTGTAGATTGTAACCGGCATGTATCCAGAGTAAAATCCTCTTCGATGATCTATTGGAATTGAGGCAAAGCAAAGCTTGAGGCTATTATATTTTATCGAATTTCTTCTCAAAATTCACTTTTGTTATTTTTCTAAATTTATTTTTAAGTTCACTTTATTTAGTTCTCTTAATCAAACCGCCAATTTTTCTTTATTTTCTCAACAAAGTCAGAATCAAAACTTCTCTACATTAGAAGCTCCTTAGTCCTTGTGGATTGACCCTCATTCTTTTTACTACGTTTATTAATTATTTATTTTAAGATCAAGGATAATTTATTTGAAAAAAATGGCGTTTGTCAAATTGGCGCCGTTGCCGGGGACTTCGGCAAAGTTACTGACTAAAGTTTGTTTTTATTTATGACCAGGAAGAATCAGGGAGAACTAGAAAATTTTGAACCGGGATTGAAGCATTAGCTTGAAGATTACACGCACAAACACTTTGGGAAAGAAAAAGACAACAACAAGAACAACGAAAACAACAATCCGAACCAGGTCTAGAAACACCCTCTAATGTTGAAACACACTTTGAATTCGATTCCAATGGCATATGAATACCAAAATATTCAAGAACTTGCTGCATCACATTCTCGAATAGAGAAACACCACTCACACTTAAGACGGGTCTAATCCATCTTCTGCTGACCTTCTATTGTCTGCCTAGTGAAAACTCGCAAAAACATCTCAATGAATGTCATATGGTTTGTTTAAGCACGAAACCACAAGAAGTATCTGATGACCAAATTAAACTTCGCACTTTCCCTTTTTCCTTAGCCGATTTGGCTAAGGATTGGTTATTTGATTTACCATCTAATTCAGTTACTACATGGACTGATATGGGTCAACTTTTTCTTGACAGGTTCTTCCCTACAACCAAGGCGAGTGAGCTAAGGTGAAGCATCTTAGGAATATGACAAAAAGATGCTGAATCATTATATGATTATTGGGAGAGATTCAAGAAATTATGCGCAAATTGTCCACAACACGAACTGTAGGAACAAACACTTCTCCAATACTTCTATGAAGTTTTACTACCTATGGAGATGATGATGGTCGACGCAACAAGTGGAGAGACACTTGTAAACATGACTCTGATTGCGGCTAGAAATTTACTTTCTACTATGGCCACTAACTCACAACAGTTTCGCTCTTCCAGTGAACCATCGACGCCAGAGGAGGATCCACAAATAGACGTACATACCAAGATTTATGAAGTGCACGGCCGTCTCAACTCAATCGAGACCAACCTTGCTGAGATTTTGTCCTATCTTCGCCCAAGTACCTATCGTCGCAGTCGCGGTCATCATTAGACACGTGGGGTCTCTTTATTCTTTCTCTTGTACTTTAATTTTTATATTGGGACAATATGCTTTAAGTAAGGGGGTAGATATTTGCATCAATTTTCTCTCGCTTTTTTATATGTTTTGATTTAAGTTGCCTTAGTTGATATTTTAAGATTTTTTATTGCTGGTTCTTACTTTTGCCTTATTTCATTGATTACTTTATGAGTTTGTGATCCCACTTTTATCAGAATTAGGGTGCATGATAGTAAAATGGCATAATTAGTATTTCTTTTAAATTTTTCTTCATATTCCATGCGTTTTTTGATTGACATGTTTCTTGACTCGATACATAATACACATTTTGTGAAATTTGAGCCTAAACGAGCAATCTTTTTCATTCTTGCTCATTTGTTTGATTGAGTGTGCCAGATTAATATTGACATTCTAGAACTTGTGAGTAAATACATATCGAGACTACATGTTTTGAACTTGATGCTTTAATATCATAGGGGCACTTAGGATTAACCCACTTCTCTACCCAAATTGCCTACCTGTTTGTATCCGTTAGTGAACCATTTTTGTGACTTTACCCTTTTATTTGTTTTTACCTCATCATAAAACCAAAACCTTTTACTTTTTTCCACTTTTGTTACCCTTGGAAGACAGAGATTGGTTTATTCCATGAACAAATAAAAAACAGCAAAGAAGAAACGTTTTAAAAAGGGGGAATTGATTGTTTGATCTTTGTTACACTTCTTTGCATTATTTACTTCGTTTATTTTGTGGATTGAACTTATATAATTTGTGTATCTCTTGTCTTGCTGATTAACCCATATTTTTGGCCTTTTTCCCTATCTTAACCAAAGCCCCGTTACACATTTCTAAAGACCCTTTGATTAATGCATCTTGTCCATTTAGCGGTGGATATTTGATTTTCTTACAAGCTTATGGTAATGTCATGTTTGATTCCGGCTTGAGTGACTTATTTTACCTTAAACACTTTGAGCGACAATGAGTGAATCCTTGAGAGGCATTGAGTTTTGTTACATTAAAATCGATAGACTATTGGGATATCTTGGTTTTGCTTGCACTTGTTACTAATTATGTTCTTTTTACTTGATTTTTACTTTGTTTCCTATACTTGTGGTGATCTTGACTCGTTTGGTTTTCTTTGATATATTGTGAGATGAAAGATGGTAACTTGAGATTTTGATATTTGATTAAGGCATGCTTGAAGACAAGCATTGAATAAGTGAGAGGGAATTTGATGAGTGTTTTATTTTGTTATTATTTTATCGTTAATTACTTATTGTTGATTCTTTAATATTGTTGATTTGGGTTGTTTTTATTCGTTTTTGCACAGGACTTCAATTTTCAGGAAACAACATTAAAAGAGCATGTTCTACAGCTTTTTTATTTTTTGGAATCAAGGCCAGACACATGGGCATGACTTGGGGCATGAAGATGTCCGACGTGGCAGATTCTGGTAGTCCGGTCAGCAGTAGCTTTTAGAAGGCAATCCAGTCAGCATCATCTAGAATGACGAACGAACGAGATTTACTTAGGATTTTAAGATTAAGTTTGAATTTAAATGTTTGAGAATTGTCACTTTATTATTTAGGATTTTATCTTTCTATCACTTAGGATTTTATTTGAATATTTTTAGGATTATCTTTAGGTATTTTATTTCTCTATCTTTAGGTTATCTCAAGCTATAAATACCCCCTTATGGTGAAGCTTGAAGGTTGTACTTAGCTTTCATTTGTTTTGGGGGTTTTCATTTTTATAAAAGTTTATTTTTCTACTTTGTTTTTATTTAAATTCTTATTTACTTTCTTAAAAATATGCTAAGTATGATTTCTATCATGCTTAGCTAATTTTCCAATTAGCCAATAGCTTAAGCGATAACTCAATTCTGATTGTGAGAATTGAAAAATACCTAATTTCTTCAGATATCTTTCTAAATTTTTTGCAAACTTGGATTGGTAATCGGCTTTTCCTTTAAAAATCTTTACACTTTCAATTCAAAAAGAGCTTATTGGTTTGATTGTTGTTATGATTTAAAGTTGGGAGGAAAGATCGGCTTGTAGCATATTCGACTTCCTATGAACACACTTAGCGATAGATTCGCTAAGGGAAATTGAGATCGGGTTCAATTCTCAATAAGACAACATAACCCGAGTCGGGCTTTTTCTAAAACTTAAAACTGTATTGGTGCTAGCGATGATAGTCGTGGTTAGTCCAAATAAGGATTGAATTCCAAAAATTGGCTTTGGTTGTTGGTTCACCGAAGAGAAAAGTAAGTTACAAGGGTTGGGCCTTGTAGACTGTAATCGTCATGTATTCGGAGTAAAATCCTCTTCGATGATCAGTTGAAATTGAGGCAAAGCGAAACTTGATGCTATTCTATTTTATCGATTTTCTTCTCAAAATTCACTTCCATTATTTTTCTAAATTTATTTTCAAGTTCACTTTATTTAGTTTTCATAATCAAACTCCTCATTTTTCTTTATTTTCTCAGCAAAGTCAGAATCAAAACCTCTCTACATCAAAAGCTCCTTAGTCCCTGTAAATCGATCTTTCTTCTCTTTACTACGCTTATTATTTATTTATTTTGAGACTAAGGATAATTATAACCACTGTTGTGTTTTTCTCCAACTTTTATTTTTTTTTCTCATCTTTCCTTTTTTTTAGTTTTATTTTTGGGTATTTGAACTTGTATGTGTTTTGGTCTATTAAGTATTTTCATTTTCGATACAATTAATGTTTTTTTCCTGCTCTTGTAGCATGCTTTTTTATTTTTCAGGGTTGAAATTTAACGACCTATAATTGGCGGTTATTAAATCATCATGCAAATTTATTCCTAGTTTGGACCCTCAGACTGGTTCTCTCCCATTGATTGATGCTTGAAATCACCAAAAATAATTCACAGTTTAGTTGTGATATAGCCAATTTCATCAACATGCTATTATTGTTTATGGATTTTTACATTAGTGCTGATGTGATTATCATTCATCGACGACAATGATATTTGTTTATCTATTATTCTCTGAATTGTTTGATTATGTTTTAATCCTTTGTTTGCATGGTCTTATTTTATGCTTTAGTGACTTGTTAAGCACGGTTCTAAAAATATTGTGATTAGTCTACTATAATTTTGTATACCATTCTCATAACTTTATTATATATTTTTTATTCTCTCTATATTTAGGGGTAGGAATCGGGTAGGGCGAGGACGACTTTGTATTTCCTACCCCGTCTCCAACACTTACGGTTACGATTTCGGGGAATCCTCATTAAATGCTTCAGAGATTTTTTCGTCCTGATACCCTCCCATGCGGATCCTCACGTTGTTTTGGGGAATCTCCATCCCAATAATATTAAACAAAATTATTATTTTACTAACCAAAATAAATGGCATATTCAATTCAAAATATAAAGTTTGGATACTCCGATTGAAAACAGTTACGAGATGATGAAAATTGAGAAAGTGTTGTGATGGGAAAGATTTAGATGATGGTTTTAGCTTATATTTAAAAATTAAGATAGAAACATGTTGAGAAACTTCAATGTGATTAGATTTAAGAGAAAGTCAAAGTGATAATAATATAGTTAGAGCTTTTTTTTATTAAGGTATATATTAAAGCTATATAGATAAATAAGTATATATTTTAAAAATCTTGTAAAATATCGGGATCCTCTTACATATATTTTTTTGGGATCCTCACGGTTATTATTTATACGGTTACCGTTCAAGTATCCCCACGGTTCAGATACAACAATCCCCATTCTCATCCTCATTTAAGCTTCGATGATAAAACAATCCCCATTCTTTTAATTATTTTCATCCTCATTTAAATCTTCACATTTGATAAAATCTATATTCTTGCTTTCATGTTGTATGTTCTTTAAATCATTTTTTTCATAAATTTTAATTTTTTATAGATTTTAAATTATTATTAATTTATGTATTTTTTTAAAAATTATTTTTTTATTTTATCCCGATATTAAAAAAGTTTTTTAAAATGTCAAATGCTATCGTTATTCCTAATTAAGTCGGAATCGGCTGTTTCAAGCATAGATCTAGGTTCAGAATGGCTAAAAGTCGCCGTCGTGAATCTAAAACCCGGCCAGAGTCCGATCACCATAGCCATCAACGAGATGTCAAAGAGGAAATCCCCGGCCTTAGTCGCATTCCAATCGGAAACTCGCTTGCTCGCTGAAGAAGCCGCCGGGATCGTCGCTCGTTACCCCGACAAAGTGTTCTCAAATCTTCGTGACATGATTGGGAAGCCCTATCAAGACGTCAAGCGATTCGCCGATTCAATGTACCTCCCGTTTGATGTGATAGAAGATTCTAGAGGTGCCGCCAGAGATTCGAGTTTCGAGCGATGTTAGTTACTCCGTTGAGGAGTTGATGGGGATGATTTTGAAGTACGCGTCGAATTTGGCGGAGTTTCATTCTAAAGTGACGGTTAAAGATGCGGTCATCTCGGTGCCGCCTTATTTTGGACAAGCGGAGAGGAAAGGGATTTTGAGGGCGGCGGAATTGGCCGGAATAAACGTCATTTCGCTGATAAACGAGCATTCGGGGCGGCATTACAGTACGGGATCGATAAAGATTTCTCGAATGAGTCGAGACATGTGATTTTCTATGATATGGGTTCAAGTAGTACTTATGCAGCTCTTGTTTATTTTTCTGCTTATAATGCGAAGGAGTATGGGAAAACTGTTTCTATCAACCAATTTCAGGTAAAAGCAAAAACCTTTACGAATTTAAAAAGGTTTTGGAATTTACTTTTGCTATTGTCTTTAACTGTCAAGCATCCAACCTGATTCTATTGTTGTTAACGTTGCTGATATATTAATGAGTTATAGGGTTTGTTAAAATACATTTGTTAGGAATTGAAATGTGATTGTTGATAACTTGTCAGTAAATCAGTGAATTAGAGTGATCCTTGATTCTTTATTCGGTTAATTGATAGAAGATAATTGGTAATCTGTAATTAAATCAATGAATTAGATGGATCATTAGTTTGTTTTTTCCCAAAAAAAAACATGTTAATCAATAGAGGATAGTTAGTGATTTGTAATTAAATCAGTGAATTAGATTGATCATTGATTTTTTATTCAAATAATAATTCTATAATTAGAAATACGCAGATCCTAGAAACTTAGGTTGCTCTTAAGCTTCTATTTTTTAACTGATCTTGTAGTTTGTTCTTTTATAAGGCACTAGAAACGAATGATTATTCTTTTATCAGGCTTTTCTATGACTGCATCAGATCTGGTCACAGTTTACCATCTCATTATACCAAATCTGGCTATTGTTTCCATGTTTTCATTAACACTTAACATCTGTTTCAGGTAAAGGATGTTAGATGGGACTCAAAACTAGGAGGACAAAACATGGAATTACGGCTGGTGGAGTATTTTGCAGACGAGTTCAATAAACAAGTTGGAAATGGGGTTGATGTGAGGAAGCATCCCAAGGCAATGGCTAAGTTGAAGAAACAGGTTAAGCGTACAAAAGAAATATTAAGTGCAAATACAGCCGCTCCAATATCTGTTGAATCCCTCTATGATGATCGGGACTTCAGGTATGTAGCCTTTCAATCATCTTATCTAATTCTCGGTACATGCTTCTTGTCCATTAAAAAAACCCTTGAGGTGGAGTATGACTTCGTATGCACCCGCGAAAGTTTATTCTGCAAAGGCTCATGAGTTCTTCTTGGATCAACATTTGCTTCTTCTTGTTTTCAGTATTTTTTTCTTCATATTTCTGTCCTATTAATGCCATTTTAAAATAGACATTGCTCTCTTCAACCTTCCCCTTTAAGACCTTAGATCATTCCTTTAGGAAATATCATAGTTTATATGGAGTTTACAAAAATGGTAACAAAGAAAAATCTTTTAATTCTGCTTTACCCGTTCATTCTCATCCTATCCTTAGAAGGTATAATTTGTTTTGCTTTTCTTTTTTAAATAAATAGGGACAGCTAGGTGTCTATTGTTATGGCAACTTTGTAATTTGAACATTAGATAAAATAGAGAACAAAATTTCTAAGCTAGAATGGGTGCCTAGCGTCATGCAATGATTTCAGCAATCAATCACAGAAAATAAGCTGGAACATTATCTGGAATCTGTGGTAATTTTTGGGTGCTGTACACATGCTTGTCTGAAATTGCCTTTTTGTTCTTTCTTTTTTTTTAACTTCCCTTCAGGAGCACCATAACTCGTGAGAAGTTTGAAGAGCTCTGTGCAGACCTTTGGGATAGATCTCTTGTACCTGTGAAAGAAGTTCTTAAGCATTCAGGTCTGCAAGCTGATGATATATATGCCGTGGAGTTGATTGGAGGTGCTACTCGAGTTCCAAAGTTGCAGGTTTGTGTACATTTTCTCCTTCTCTTGCATGTGTACAGAAACAAATCACGTAAGGTTTCCTTGTATCATGTAAAATTACAACTTGCACTTATTATTATTTTTAAAGATTCACATTTCTATACATGTGAAAGTGGTATAAAATCTATTTATTCTTGTTTCCATTTTCCTTAACAGGCTAAGCTCCAGGAATATTTTGGTAGGAAAGATTTGGATAAACATCTGGATGCTGATGAAGCCATTGTTCTAGGTTCTGCTCTACATGCTGCAAATTTAAGTGATGGAATTAAGTTGAACCGTAAGCTGGGGATGATTGATGGTTCCTCCTACAGTTTTGTTGTTGAAATAGACGGGGCTGATCTTTCAAAAGATGAAGCAAGTAGGCTTTTGCTTGTTCCAAGGATGAAAAAACTTCCCAGTAAGGTAAAATAATGTGTTGTTTGAACCTATGTAGAGGTGGAATGGGGATTAAAAAGAGTACTTATCATTTTAGTAGTTTACTAATGGTAATGCCTAATTTCCCATTTACAGATGTTCAAGTCTGTTAACCATAGCAAAGATTTTGAAGTATCACTTGCCTATGATCAGGAAGATCTTTTACCTCCAGGGATTTCCTTGCCTGTATTTGCGCACTATGCGGTGTCTGGTGTAACGGATACAACTGAGAAGTAAGGATCTATGCGATATATGTCTTCTTTCATTGCTTGGGGTTTTAATGGTTTCGTTTTGTTTCTTTTGAAATGGGGATTTTGAGACCGTATAAAAGATGGTATCGTAACATTTGAAAGATGATTTAGGAAAAGAAACCTTTTTATTTTGTATTTGCTTTGGATTTATTATTTAATACTTTTTGTTCTGGATGGGCGAGGGTCTTATGTAAACTAATCAGTTGTGCTGATAACTATTAAGTACTTCATAGAAAACACTTTGATTCTTTATTTCAATTTGATTTTACTCTTTCTGCAAGAAATAACCAAAGTTCTTTTATTATCTGCCTTATGTAGGTACTCATCTCGGAATCTATCTGCTCCCATCAAAACAAATTTGCATTTCTCTCTTAGTAGAAGTGGAATTCTTTCTTTAGATCAAGCAGATGCTGTTATTCAAATAACAGAATGGATAGAAGTTCCTAAAAAGAATTTGACCATAGAGAATGCAACCAGTGCTTCCTCCAATGTTTCGGATGACAATGGTACTAACAGCACTTCTGAACAAAGTAACAATAACTTGTCATCAGATGGTGGGAGCAGTAGTGCATCTAACAGTACTGTTGAAGAACCAAGTACAACGGATCTTGGTACAAAAAGAAAACTAAAGAAACGGACCTTCAAAATTCCACTGAAGGTGCAACAATGTTGGAACATTTAATTAAATGTGATTATTTGCCTTGCTTATGCTAGAATATATTTTTATTTAGCTTATTATTGTTGCATTTTTATTTTATACCTTTTCCCACTTTCTTTTCTTTGTAGATAGTGGATAAAACAACGGGGCCTGGAATGCCTCTTTCAAAAGAATCTTTGGCTGATTCTAAACGTAGATTGGAAGCATTGGACAAGAAGGATGCAGAGCGAAGAAGAACAGCAGAGTTAAAAAATAACCTTGAAGAATATATATATGCTACAAAAGAGAAGGTGCAATTTTTTTTTTTCTGTTAAATTTTATTTAGCTATTATATTTGCTTTCCCTCATGATGGATGCTTTTTTGACTTGTGTCTCACCTATTTTATTTAAAAAGAAGTGCTCAATTTTTCTTCATAACCAGAAGATTGTTGTTGTTTTGTACTTGTTTATTTAATTTTCACCATGTCCAGTGTATTGTATGAGTGGTCAATTGTCCATGGCATTAGGTCTTTCTTTGAGCAAACAACTTAAGTTAATCTGTGCTGTATTAAAAATTTATTTTTCCTTTTCTGTTGTCAGCTTGAAACATCTGAAGACTTTGAAAAAATATCTTCAAATGATGAACGCCAGTCTGTTATCAAAAAGCTTGATGAGGTGAGTCCCATCTTTTCAGAGATTGTTTTAATCAGTTCACTGTGATTAAAATTAAGCATATATCATTTTTTTCAGGTTCAAGAATGGTTGTATACTGATGGTGAAGATGCGGGTGCCACAGAGTTTCAAGAACATTTAAATTCGTTAAAAGCAGCAGCTGACCCAATATTTTTCCGGTATCCTTTTTGTTGGGATTTTGTTTTAATTGTGTCGATAGAGTCTGAACAATCATCCATTAAAAGGGCTTAAGAATGGTGGACTGACAATTTATGTGGCTATTGTTTAGATTTAAAGAGTTGACTGCACGACCAGAAGCTGTAGAAGCTGCTCGACGTTACCTCACTGACTTGCAACACGTATGTTAGATTGTTTATCTTAACAACGCTTTCTAAAGATCATCTACGAGGTTTTGTTTAGTTGTTACTCTTAGGGTAGAGATCAAAACATATAGTCAACTGCTACATGAATATTTAATTTTGTGGGTATCCGTGTAGACTATTCGTGGGTGGGAGACGGACAAACCTTGGCTGCCAAAGGACAGAATAGATGAGGTATTTTTGTTCACCTTTAAAATTTTCTGTATGATATTTTCTAAATTAGGTTTCTGCTTATCCTGTGGCAAAACCTTGAAAACATTTTGCTTTTCAGTTGTCGAGCAGTATGGACAAGTTGAAGACTTGGTTGGATGAGAAGGAGGCGGAGCAAAAGAAGTAAGTTATTGCTGTTAGTTTTATGTTCAAGTCTTTTCATTTGTATAACATAGTGCGATGTTGGATCTTCATAGATAGCATAGGTTAATTCCTTTTATCTTTTTTTCTTAAATACATACATACACATATATAATGATATCCTTTATTTGTTTTGCTATCCCATTGTAGAGAGAGTTAATATCAGTTTTGGCCCCTTTTATTTATGACTTGTTTATGTACCAGGACCATTTGATTGTTTATGTGAAGGAGAAAATCTATTTGTTCTGACTCTTCACTTTCTTGAAGAACCTGTGTACAACCCAAGTCCAGACATAGGTATAGGCGTATAGGGAGGATCAAGGAGCCTCCAAATACATGTAAATCTTGAAAATAATTGTCAACATATCACATGGCAATATTTGATAAACATATCAGAGTCCGAATAACATAGATAACTCTTCTCTTGTTGTCCTAATATTTTAATCACATTCTCTAAGAAAAACATATTTTTCCCATCACCTGTTAGTATGAATCATGATACTAATCCTGTCTAGCTGGATAAGACCACGTGATACCCGTAGGAAGTCAAATATAAAACCCCATGTCAACTGATCCAACCTGACGACTTTCATGTCCAACCCGGGACCTATCGTGCATCTCTCTTTTAATTCTGCTTTTGAACCTTGTTCTTACATGTCCAACCTGAAGATGTTCATGTTAACCTTCTCTCCAGGACGTTGGGATACAGCACACCTGTTTTCACATCTGAAGAAGTATACGACAAGCTATTCAATTTGCAAGACAAGGTATGAGCTGCTTGTTCTATTTGATAATAAGTTCAGTTTGTAGTCTTGCTTAAATGTGTGCATAACTCGTGTTTAATACATCACTTTATGTTTAGGCTGCCAGCATTAAGAGAATTCCCAAGCCAAAACCAAAAGTTGAGAAGCCGGCAAAGAATGAAACTGAGACCAAATCAGAGAACGCAACCAGTTCCAACTCAGCTCTGGAGAAGGATACCTCTGAAAATGACAAACCAGCTGGGAACTCAGATAGCTCAACCGATGAAAAAGTTAACGGAGAATCCGAGCCACACGACGAGTTATAATCCCGTTATAGCATATTTCTTGGTAGTCTAGCTTTGCCCCCTGGTAACGTTGCCCGGGAATTTTGTTATAGAAAAGGAACTACCTCTACCATCTATGATTTATCCTTCGAAACGAAATAGATAAATGGGTGGATGGATAGATAGATAGGAGCAAAACCGACCAATCCTGTTTGGAACTAAGTTAAAGTTTGTTATGGTTTAGGACATCCTTTTTGATATCAAATGTTTTGTTATTTCAGGTGGAATGAAACGTTAGTATTCGAATTTAAAGATTTCTTTTTATCAAAAACACAAATTTGGGAACTTACCAAATAAATAAACACATGATTTCAGTGGGGTATATGGATAATGTGAAAGTTTCGATTTATTTACAAAACCATCCGTAATTTGAGGAGTTTCTTGAGGCTAATGTTAATGTTAATATTCATTCTCTCTTAAATTCAAAACCTCGAATAGATAGGGACGCACAAGAAGAAACTGATTGGACGGATTCACGGAATTAACAGAGCATTACAATCTTCTGATTCAGAGTACTTGATAGACTTAGAGCAGAATATAAAGAATGAACTTTTGAGCACTCCAATTTTACTATCAAATTATTGGTATATTATTCATATATCACGTTAATAAAAGTAGTATATTGTCATGTAAACAATGATAATATTTGATGATGAAATTAAAATGATCATAAGCTTGGGGACTGATTTGAAATGGAAGCTATAATTTAGGGATAAAACTGAAGCATTTAAAAGTTTGGGACCAATTATAATGGAAGCCATAGTTTTGGGGATAAACACATTTTTAAACAACCAAACAACACAGTACAAAAGTAAGAAACCAGAAAAAAAAATAATAATCAAACGCCACAAAACCAACATATAATAAAACATAATAACATAAGAAAACAATAAACATTCATAAATCAACAGGGCTAAACGAGAGCCTTAGAACAACTGGGAACACCGAAGCCAAGTAGAGCCAGCAAACACATCTTCAGCTACATGTTAATCGGCGGGTCACGATGATGGTACAAGAGAAAGAATGTAGTAAGTTGACCACCGAACAAACATCACCAAAGCATAAGAAATACTCTACGAACTTAATTAAGAACAAAAAAAATCGAAAGAGAAATGAGGTTAAATTGTCTTTTTATTCCTTCAACTTTCACCTACGGTATATTTATTATAGAATAAACTATATAAATAGTCCTTCAATTATATTTTTTAATTATTTTTTACATCTTTTGATGATCAAAAGTTACAAATTGATATCTCAACTAAAAAAAGTAAGAAATTAATTCGACGTCGTTAAAAATTTATCGACCGATGACATGACAGTCAATATAAATTAATATCATTACATAATTAATCCTAAGTTCTATACTTATTTTAATTTAACCTTAATTTTAAAAAATTAACCAACATAATTTTAATATCTATAAATTTAGCTTTATCATTCTTCTCCTCAACAAAAGGGTTCATTTTCTTCCCTGCTCTGCTCTGCTCTGCTCTTCATCATGTTCTTGCGTGCGAGTTATTATGATGGGTATCCAGCTTTATCCTTGTTGAGCCAATCGATTCAAGAATCTGAGCGGAAAAAGACAAAGAAAATTAAGAAAACCTTGTTTCCCCCCCCCCCCTCAATGTTCTGTCATGGAGGCTACAGAGTTTTAGAAAGCATTTCCATTTCCCAGATTATGCGTTTCTGCATCTTTAGAAATTAATTAAAAAAAAGTTTGATTTTCTCCCTTCAGTTTATGGTGGTGTGACATTAATCATTTCCAGGTGAGTTCTTTGCTTGGTTGTTTCTACTTTTCTTGTTTGTGCAGTTGTTTCATTTTTTGATTTTGGTATACATTTGATATTTTAAGGTTAGTTATGCTGAGGAATAGGTCCAGAGCAGTGACCAGCAAGCAAGCTTTAATGGCTAATCACAACGCTCAAGCATCCCCTGCCAAGAATTACACTAACCCAATCCCATCTTTCTTCGATTCCCCCAGATTCAAAGCTTTCACTTTGAAATCCCACACTGAAACCGAACTTCAATCCTCGACAACAAACCATTCTTTCCCTTTTCTAAACCCTTTGCCTTAACCCGTACAAAACCCCCCAAACTTTTCTCACCTCGAAATTCAGAACCGAAAGGTATCGGTCTTGCTATACTCGATGCATTCAGCAACGATAACCGAAGCGAAAACAACGGTTGTTTCGAGCCGAACAACAGAAAGGTCTTCTTAGTCCAGATTCCTCCACCCCCACCTACTGATTTCGGAATCAGGACCAGGAATTCACATTTATCACCAGCATTCGGCTCTCCCGATCCTGGTATCCATACGAAGGTTCTTCCAGTTACCGAAATGGAGCAGAGCAGGTTTGAAAAGAAGATGGACTAAATTGATAAATGTTAAAATTATGTGAGTTTATTTTTTAAAATTAACATCAAATTAAAATAAATATACAATTTTAAGGTTAATTATGTAATTATATTAATTTATATTAACTATCAATTATCAATTACGTCGGATTAATTTATTATTTTTTAAATTAAAATTAAAAATAAAATTTTTAATAATTAATTGACGCAACAAATAATTAGAACATAGATATTCTTAGAACAAAGTTCTAAGCCTCCCGATTCCCGTCTATTTTCTCAAAGTCGGTTCAGTCTTCTTCACTTCACTTCCATGCTCTTCTTCTTCAGGTAAACATCAATTTCTTATGCTTGTTTCATCATTAAATATAACAGTAATTGCTTCCTTTTCAAGAGGTAACCCTAGATCTCTTTGTCTCTACACTTTCCGTGTATTTATCTACGTTACCTTTTTTGCATAAAAAAAATCAAGGATTGTCAAAAAAGAAAAAGGGTATTTATTGTTTTAAAGAACCCTCTTTTTCAAGACTTTGATTTTTTGTTATGTAATTTTATTTCACATAGGACATTGATTCTGTGCATAAACAGTTCAAGAATGGAGAAAGCTGAAGTGGGTATTCACTGTTTTTGAAGAAAAATCAATTAAAAGGGGGATTTTTTTTGGTTCAAAGGACTGATCTTTTGTGTGATTTTGGTTTACATAAGAGCCTGGTTCAGTGCATAAACAAAGTCAAGAATGGAGAGAAATGGATTGGGTGTTTACTGGTTTTGAAGAGAAAAGGGAATATTTTTTGGTTCAAAAGGGCTGATTTTGTGTAATTTTTTGGTTTAGTGCATAAATCAAGTGAAGAACTGAAGTGGGTATTTTCCTGGTTTTGAAGAATAATGGAGATTTTTTTTGTTCATAAGTGTTGATCTTTGTGTAATTTTGGTTCTCTTCGGAGCTCGGTTTAGTGCATAAACAAGTAGAGGTTCAAATATTTGGTTCGAAGGACTAGTCTTTGTGGAATTTTGGTTCACATTGGAGCTTTGTTTAGCGTATAACTTTGGTTGAGAAGATTTTGTTTGAAATGGAAGGAGTGATGGGTGGAAACAGTGTTCAACCTAATTCAATCAATAAATCCGAAGTTCTGGATGTAAAATCGGTACGCACCTTGGTTCCTATATTCCCGTTGCCGTCCAATGGTGCTCCGTTTGTTTGCGTACCTCCTAACGGCCCTTTCCTTCCGGGTTTTCGCCCTTTTTCCCATTTAGTGGATCAAACCCTGACCAAAATGGTGTCAATCCAACTGCTGTGCCGATTCGGCCATTTACGGCCAAACCTTCTAATGGCCAAAATGTATCACCGATGGATGCGAATTGTAACCAAGGACACAAACCGACAACCAATGGATGCACGTGGTAACCAAGGACACAAACCGGCTACACCAGTGGATGCACACGGTAATCCTGTCAAGAAAAGGGGAAGGGGAAGATCGAGGACTCGGTTTCCTTAGTAGCTGCTGCATGGTAATTTTGATCCTGGAATTATTGTATCTGAACAATAAGATGTAGCAGTGGAGTAAGTTGGAAAATGTGGTTTTTACGTTTGATGCATTTAGGAGAAAGATTAACCAAAAGTAAGATTCGAGCAAATCGAATTATGGCACTGTTGGACACAGACTTGAAAGCAGAGGGTTGCGGACTGATACGAAAAAGAGAATTGGGGCTGTTTGATGATGGAATTGTAGACCGTCGTTTTCTTCCTAATGGAGTTGTGCTTGATGAGGCTAGTTTATTATTAAGGGTGATTTCGAGGGAGAGCTAGTAGCATTTTCCGTATATCCGAAGAGCCTTTCGAGCATTATATCATCGTGTCTGTTTTCGAGTATGCCTATATTACGAGTTTACGTACTTTAGGAAAAATGAAGAGTCGGAATAGTTGTAGACAATCAAAACTTTTGGCATTTCTAAAGACGTGGGATCTATATTCTATATGCAACAGCAACTCTATGTGTTTCATCTTAATAATTTGTAGCTCTGTATTGGGGAGGGAGTGTCGAGTAGCATATGTTTGATACGGATATCTCCTTGAAAGATGAGGACAAATAAGTGATTGTACGATAATAAACCAAGATTTATGTGAATTTTTTTCTCGAAAAGATTACGGAAAGAAGAGAGATTCATTAATGTCGAAAAACAAAAATACAAGAGGATATGACTTGACACGTTTAATGGATTTTAATTTGAAGTATATCTGATTACAAAGAGAAATTATACTTAAATTGAATTGCTTATTTTAAGGCAAAGTGTATGTTATATTCTCGCTCAAATTCTAATTGGTAATTAAATTGGGTTTTATTGTAATTTTAGTAGTTAAAGATTATTTGGTAATTAGAATTTATTTTAACGAGTAAATATCTATTTTAAGTATGAGTTTTTATTGAATAAAATTTTTTAATGACCAAGTATTTGGGTCTATAAATATATATTACATTTAACCTATTGAATTATGAGAGATACGAAAAAATGAGAGAGAGAGAATTGCTCTGAAAAAATGTAATCACTTTTAGGTTCTCTACAACTATCGTGACTATGTTGTAGAGATACTGTAAGGATGTTAGGAAGAGTGTTTTAGTTTTACTGGGTCATGGGATTTATACAATGAATTTTGGGATTACATGAGTTATCATGTATTTACTCTTTGTTTTCTTTACGTTTACAGTGGATTGTTTGTTTCTCTGGTCCGTGTACAAAATTCTTATCAAATGGTATCATAAGTTATGGTTTGAACTGTGCGTTTTAGAAGGAAATTTTGCTGCGGATTTTGTGGAGCGATGTTAGACACATGCCAGAAGAATATTGATACAAGGAGCTTTCAGTTGCATGGGGGTAATTCTCAATCGATTCAACGATGCTTCAATGAATACTACGTAAGAATTAGATTTGTTGAAGACTTGGCGGCGGTGCTTTAACGAATATTTGGCTTACGTAAAAATTGAAGGTATTGAAGACTGATGCTCGAATAGAATTTGTGTCGAGGGAGAGATTTCTTATATTTTGACTCAAATTCTAATTGATAATTAAGTTAAATTTTATTGTAATTTTAGTGGTTGAAGATTACTTGGAAATTAAGATTTACTTTAATGAGTAAATATCTATTTTAGGTAAGAAATCTTATTGAATAAGGTTTCTTACTGACCAAGTATTTGGGTCTATAAATATATACTACATTTAACCTTTTGAATATGAAAGATATGAGAGAATGAGAGAGAGAGGGAATTGGTCTAGAAAAATGTAACAATTTTTAGGTTCTCTACAACTACTGCGACTATGTTGTAGAGATGAGTACTGTAGGGACGTTGAGAAGAGTGTTTTGGTTTCACCGAGTCATGAGATTTGTACATCGGGTTTTGGGATTACATGAGTTATCATGTATTTACTCTGTGTTTTCTACGTTTATAGTGGATTGCTTGTTTCTCTCGTTCGTGGAGGTAGGTTATGCTGAACCACGTTAAATCTTGTCTTATGTGTATTTCTTGGTTTATATTGTTACCGCTTTAGTTATTCTGCTGCATACCAAATTCCTAACGGTATAATTGTAAAAATATCTACTATTAAGGTGGCAAAATTCTACTCAAAAAATTGAATTATTCAACTCGACTATATGCGAAAGTACTCGAATCATAATTTTTTAAACTTGATTTGACACAAAAAAAATTTAAAAAAATTTGAATTATAAAATGAAAATTCGAACAACTAGAAATTTTTAATAATTAGTGGATCAGTTTAAATTGAAATTAATTAATACCATAACATTTCAAATATTTATAATTAAATTTGAATAAAAACTCAAACTCGATTCGACTCGAATTTCATAAACGTGACTTGACTCGAAAAAATTTCAAATAAAATTGAAATTATAAAGTATGGCTCTTTAACTCAGAAAATTTTAACTTGACTCAATCGAATGCCCACCTTTATTTACTACATATTCTCTTTTTTCTTTAATTTTATTTTTCATCAAGTTGATTGTATTCTTGATTTTCCGGATGGAAACAAAACTAAATTCGGGTCATAACTTTGTTACATTTGAATTAATCAAAGTCCAACTCCGAATATTTGAGAATCAAAGTGTTGTGAAAGAAAAAATCTTACGTTATGAAACAAGTTGGATTAGTGTAATTTTAATTTCTGAAAGAATAGAAAAAGAAAGAAACAATACGACCATAGAACTTGTCCAACCAAAAACTAAGAACCAGACTTGAACCCAGAATATATTATTCGGTAAGCAGTTATTTATATCGAGTTCCTCATCACGAATGATCCATTCCCATCAAGCTTCCTTCCATTGCCTTGATTCAACCCAGAAGCCATTTTCTCAGCTGCCAAACATGGCCTGTAAGATATCCCCCACATTTTTTATCCTAGTTTTACTGCTACCAATTTCACTACTCCCGCCTCCAGTTTCAACCACCAACGCTCACTTAATATCCGCTAAGCATAACTGAATCAATGTTGTCTTCTTCAGGATTATTAGTCATAAATTTCTTCTGACTTGAGTTGCTCTCAATATATTGCTTTGATTTTGTGGTTTGTTGTAGGAGAGATCCGAAGAACTCTGATTTCTGTAAATCAATTATAAAAACAGTTTTTACCAAATAAAAATTTACTTAATGACAGAAAAAAATAATGAGATAATTTTTATTAGTTAGTCTCATAGATGACGTGACAAGAATGACCCATAATATAATTTATCCAGCTATGGAGAAGTATAGAAACTAGTCCCTAATAATATTTTTTAGTTTAAATTTCATAATTTATAAATGTAATACATTTACACTTCATAAAATCACTTTTAATGTGCAAATTGAGTATTAAACTATTAACTCTGTTAACATCAAAGTTCAAGCGTATTTAAACATGTATTTTCTTAAACTTTAAAAGAATTGAGAAATTAAATTTTAAAAGAATTGAGCAATTTAAACATTGTATTAAAACTTTCAAAAAAATTGAACATGTTATGTACCAGGCAAACTCAATCCAACACTGGTGCTTATAATTCGAATAAGCATACATATCCGATACTCGCACTTAAAATCCGTATAATATCAAAGCCTCTATTAAAAGAAGAAAATGTTTGGACATGCAACCAAAAAACCAACACCAAAACCCAGTTCTTACTCATTAGTCGACATTTAATGAAGTTACCTTTGCACATAGCCAACCATAACATTGAGAAAAACAAATACTTGCCTTCATGTAAACCCCTTTTTGGACATTTGAAGTAGTTCTATTTTCGTACTTCCAACCTTCACAGATAGTAATAAAAAAGGGGGGAAATTAAACAAGGTACTCATGGCAAGTGCAATTTGAAAGTAACAGGTGGTAAAATATAACAAGTTATACAACTCACTGAGTATGCTGCCACAACCATCATCGTCGATCATCTCTATGTGATCTCCTCTCATTGGACCGAGCATCATCATATGCCATTCTATCCCGCACATTGCCTTTATTTCCTCGATTGTTTTCCCTGTACCTACGGCTTCCATGGTGCTCATCCTCATCCCTTCCACGACTTCTATATTTATGGTCCATCTCATCTTTTTCTTGTTCTCTCGGTCTGGGTTCCTCTTCATCCCTGCCATGCCTTCGTCCACCTTTCTGGTCTTCATAATCCCGCCATCTCTCTTAGATCCACTATCTGATCTGCTGATCTTACTCCGAAGTCTGCCATCTTGTCTACCACTCTCACCATCTAGCTCTCCTCCAGACCTAACTGACCTAGAATAATCATCCTTCTCCCACCTAGAAAATTCAGCCCTCTTTCGGTCATCTTCCCCCCATCTAGAGTATTCATCCTTATCCCGGTCATCTTCCCGCCACCTAGAATATCCATCCCTATTCAAATCACCTTTCTCCCCATAAGCTTTGGCATTTGATTCGGAATCAAACTTTGTATCCTTAGGATTATCCTTTTATGCTCCATGTCTCTTTGCATGTTTCGACTTCTTGACTTTGGTTCTGGCTGCTCTTCATGGTATTCATCGTGGAGCTTCCTCTTGCCCTTCATCATTTCCCTATTGTCCTCTAATTTCTGCAATCTCTCCAATCTATCATCCTCATTTAGGATTCTTCCCTTTCTATCATCATTCTCGGCTGTCCAAGCTGCAAAGTCCTTTTCTTCTTGATATCGGCGACTACTTCTAACACCAAGACTGTCATCATCACCTTTATGTCCTCTTCTGTCTTTGTCAGAGTCACTAGAATTTGCATCACTATCATCTCCCAGAGAGACTGATCTCCTAGCAGTCATTTCTCCTGCTGCTGCAGCCTTGCCACTTCTCCTGCCATGGGATGAATTGGAATTTTCATCTTCAGAATCATGTCTCCTACCTCTTCTCCTACCCTTTTCTACTTTTTCATCACTTTTATTAGAATCACTGTCATCTTCCGTATCATACCTGTGACCATGTTTCTTTACTATTTCCTTTTTACGATCTCTTGCTCTATCTACATCAGATTCACCTTTCTTCCTTTCCCTCCTACCAGCAGCATCAGAGTCATCCTCACTGGAGTCGTTTCTACGAGGACCTTTCTTGACTGTTTCCTTTTTATGGCCTCTGGCTCTGTCTGCATCAGAATCAGATTCAGTACCCATGTCCCTCTCTCTCCTCTGGCTCCCAGCCAACTCTTTCTTTCGTTTGAGAACTTCACCTCTCTTCTTTTCCCTCCCATAATCGGAATCAGAGTCATCCTCACTGGAGTCATGCCTATTTCGACCTTTCTTAACTGTTTCCTTTTTACATACTCTTGCTCTATTTGCATCAGAATCAGATCCGCTACCCTTGTTGCCCCGCTCTCTTCTCTGGCTCCCAGTCAATTCAATCTTTCGTTTTTGAACTTCACCTCTCTTCTTTTCCCTTCCATCATCAGAATCAGAGTCATCCTCACTAGAGTCATGCATATGATGAACTTTCTTAACTGTTTCTCTTTTACAACCTCTCCCTCTATCTGCATCAGAATCAGATTCCCTACCCATGTCCCTCTCTCTCCTCTGGCTCCCAGTCAACTCCATCTTCCGTTTTCGAACTTCACCTCTCTTCTTTCCCCTCCGACCATCAGAATCAGAGTCATCCTCACTGGAGTCATGCCTATGATGACCTTTCTTAATAGTTTCCCTTTTACTACCTCTCTCCCTGTCTGCATCAGAATCAGATCCACTACCCTGCAATTTAAAGGAAACCAAATAATCAAAATAAAAATGACAGAGTGACACAATGCCATACAGATCAGTGTATTAACATTAAACATAGTCCACATATGTGAACTTGACACCGTAGCTTTCAACAAGTTTAAGTCAAAATCATGCATAGAAGCTGTTAACCAATCAATCAATTTTGATGAAAATTATAATATCATAATCTTATCATTTATTCTTTAATATATAATAATCTGGTCCTTGTTGATGAAAAAGGTTTCCTTAAATGTATATTATGATGTGGATCGCTTCACCTAATTTATTTATTCATCAAGATTTATGCAAATTAATATAGTTCAATGACCCCTGGATTCCATACTGCACACTTATTCACCAGAAATGCAAAAAACTACTGTAAAATTTAAACTCGGAATAAGAATTTAAATTAAATATAATTGTCTCACAGCTCACCTGTATATCATCCACATCTTTTAGTCTGCCTCTATCATGCTTCTTCGCTGATTTTTTCGGCTTCCTGCCACGGGCATGGTCATCAGAATCACTGCTTTCACTATCATAACCCTTACGACTCTCCTTGCGAGCAGCTTTCTTCGAATGCTCTACGCTGCTATCTGTATCAGTATCCGGGTCACGATGCCTAGACCTCTTCTTATCCTTTTTCTTTTTCCGGTGTTGTGACTCATCATCTTCGTCTCCAATAACTTGACCCTTTTTCTTGCTTGCTTTTACCTTAAGATCATCCACATCCAATGCAGCAGAAACAGGAGGATCCCTATTCAGAAAGGCATGCTCACGCTCATTGTTATTCTTTCGACCGCTTGGCAAAGGAGGAAGCCCAGATTCAGAAACCCCAATTCCGAGAGCAGCCCTAAAGGTCTCCATCTGCTTCTCCTTCCTCGCAGCAACTTGGTGGGTCTGCGTAACCGAAACCCTAATACCCAAAACATGAATGGATCAATAAATACACGATAGAATCCATAATCATCCATTAATAATAATCAAATAAAAAAACAAAACAAAAAACGACAACAATTTGCTAACAATCAACTTGGCAAGCCTGCTTATCTGAAAACCTAACCTCCGGAACATGAATGAATCAACAAATGAACAAAAAATCCATAATCACCCATTATAATAATAAAAGAACACTAAAATTAAAAGAAAATTACTTTTGTTGACGAGTAGGCGTAGGTATAACTTCTCCTTCTTCTTCATCTTTCTCTTGCTGGGCCTCTTCGAGAGCTTTCCTAGCCTCAACAAGCTTATCAGCGATCTCAGATTCAGTGTAACCTTGTTCAGTAAGTTTATCTTCCAAAATCACAAGCTTGAGCTCAATCTGACGCTTGCGGTCATGCTCGAGGATTTCCTTGTTGGGTTTCTTGGTGGTGAGACCGGCGGTGCCTTGATCAGCCTCGAACGGCCTGGTGGAATCGGTTACCCGGTTCGTCTTCGGCCTTACGAAGAATTTGTTTCCCTGAATGTAACCATTGGTGCCTGACCCTCGAGGGGTGGTAAGTCCGATTCCGTTGTACATTTAGGGTTTTTCTTTTCAAAACCCTAACTCAAATTCCTGCGATTCCCCCCAAATTTATGATTAAGACGCTAAATGAAATTGCTAGTTTTAATCCATGGGAATAAAAAACAGGAAATTGAAAAGGAAAAAAGGAAAGGAAAACTTACAGAGATTTGTGATTCGAATCGTTCGTCTCTTGCTTCGTTCTGTTTTTCGAAATCAAATTTGGAAATAACCTAATTTATCTAATCAATCTAATTTATAAAAAGGTAAATTACAAAAATATTACTAAACTTTACTTTTTTGTTACTAAACTTTTAAAACAATTAATTTACATACTAAATTTTATATATTGACTTATTTTAATTACTTCTCCGTTTTCTTAATAACATCCTAATGACATAATTTATTTTATTAATATTTTATTATAACGTAAATTTTCTATTAATATTTAGTTGGCTTATTTTAGTTGACGGTGGTGATAGTTTTAAAGTTTTCTTTCAAATTTGTTTCTCTCTCTTAAACTCGAATCTAATATTCATTTAACAAAAAAAACACCCTTAACACCACAAATCTAATGTTGATTGGTTCAAATTTTTCTATGATCTACATTATCCGCTGCCGTATAAAATCCCAACAAAAATATATTGTTCTTTTGTTTTAAAAGGGTCCTCTCCACCTTTGGGATTATTCAATTTATATTTAAATTTATCCCATTTGTCTAAATGAGCATTCCATTGATCCTCTGACTAAGTGCTTTGAGCATCACCTCATACATCACGAATATACTAGGTAGGATCCGTATCAAACCCGTCATTGATTTAAGATATTGATAAGGTGAATATCCAGTCTATTCGATGTTGGTATAATGAGTATAAGGACCTCAAAAATGCTCTTTTTATCCTATCAATCTTAAGACGTATAAAGTTTTAGATTTGATTTTTAATCAGGATGATAGAGACTCTATTTAATTTAGGTTGATTTAGGCTGGAAGCAGACATACGCCAAGATAACCCTTCCTTTCTTTGAAACACTTCTGGAGTGCTTCTATATCAGTAATTAATCAGAGCAAGGGAACCATCTTTTTTTCTCTTAAAAATATATTGTATGGTAGACAAGCTGATCTTTCTATCAGTTAATAAAAGAACTCAATGCAACAAAATGCATGTTGGGTCTTTAAAATAAGCTGAATCATTTTGATAATAATCAGTTTGATTTGTTTACAGTTTGAGTGTGTATAGCCCTATATTTTTTATTTTTCTCTTTTATTAATTTTAATACACTTTTGTTCAAACAATGTGATGGAGAGTAAGTGCGAAAAAGATACTTTTATTTTGAGTATCTTATTATTAAATTTAATATTGTATTAGATTAAAAAATAAGAATTTTTCTATTTTTCTGATATACAAAAATAACTAGAAAAAAATTCGAAGTGAATTTCTCTACGCGTGAAATGAAATGAAAAAAATAAACTGGAGTTTTTTTTGTTTTATATTCATTTGAAGGATATACGAGAAAAAAACACTAAATAAAATAAAAAATGAAAGAAATATATATCAGAATATAGTAATTTAATACACGTAGAAATTAAAAGAATATATAAAAATAATAATTTTTATCAATTTCACGAACAAGATCTAAGAAATAAGATCCAAGAATAAGACTAGTTGATGGAGGGGAGGGGTAGATCTGGGTATGGATCGCTTCTTCCTTGAATTGAAGAGTTCGTTAAAAAAAATTCATGTATGTAATTGATGAGCTATAAAACAATTTATGGTTTAGGTTCAAACGACTAGTAAAAATAAAAAAGAATAAATGAATTGAGTTCATAGATTTACCTAAGTCAAATTATGAGTCAATACAAGAAAATATTTTTTATATTCGAAACCAATTAATTATAAGAGGTAGTGCACGGAAAACAAATCATACATAAAAAATCGAATCTCGAACGACCCCATCAAATAAGGTGCGTAGAAATGGTTAACGTAATTGAATATGAGGATTGCTATGACTATAGCACTTGGTAAATTTACCAAAGATGAAAATGATTTATTTGATATTATGGATGACTGGTTACGTAGGGACCGTTTCGTTTTTATAAGCTAGTCCAGCCTATTGCTCTTTTCCTTGTGCCTATTTCACTTTAGGGGGTTGATTTACGGGTACAATCTTTGTAATTTCATGGTATACTCATTGATTGACCAGTTCCTTTTTGGAAAGCTACAATTTCTTAGTCGCCGCAGTTTTTACTCCTCTTAATAGTTTAGCACATTATTTGTTGTTACTATGAGGTCCTAAAGCACAAGAAAATTTTACTTGTTGGTGTCAATTAGGTGGTTTATGGACATTTGTTGGAATTTTGATTTTTTTGTTTTCAATTCTGATTGTTTTTTTAAATTTTTTGTTATGCAATTTTGATTTTTATTTTATAAATAGTTTGTTTTTTGTTTCATTGTATTATTTGTTGCAATTTATCTTGTTTAGAGTTTTTGAAAAATTAAGGGTGGGAGGACAATGCGGTTTGTTTTGGGGTTTTGGAAAGGCAAGGAGTGGTGAGGTTTGTTTAGGGCCTTGGGAAGTTAAGAGTGGGTGGTTTGTTTAGGGTTTTGTATTATCTTGTTTTGAGAGGGGACGGTGATATTCGTGAGATTTAGAATTTAAAATTTTAGTATTAAAATTTAAGACTATATTTAAAAAATATATTTTAAATTGTACATGTCAATAAATATTAATAAAAGATTTACGTCACAACAAATATTAATAAAATATGTCACACCATTGGACTTTTAATGAAAAAAAGATGAGTGACAAAAAAACATTCAATGTTTAAAGTTTAATGAGTAAATTAAAAAAATTTAAAATTGAATGACCAAAATAAGAATGAGAATGAAGTATATATTTTAACTTTAAAAATATTATGTCATTCTCTGGCTGCCCTGGCTCGCTCCTTTACTCAATTGATGGTGTGGATTGAGAAAACTCCGCCTCAAGCTGAAGATGTGATGATTCGAGATCGGTGGTGAGTCGATCCCCCTGATTGACAGGCTCTATTTTTAGCTCTCTTTATCGGAGATTTTAGATTTTTATTCTGATTTTCTTGAAAACCATCTGCATGCAACCGATTTATCCTTGCTCGTTTGTGCTTCGAGCTCGCCCTCAGATGGCTGTGCTGATCCATTTCTCTTTTGTCTTTCAGTTTTGGATTCATTTCTATTTTGATTTATTTGTTGCGCCTCTTTTACATGGTTTAGTTGTGGGTAATCGGTTGGCCCTGTTTTCGGTTTTACCCTTTAATTTCTGGTTTATCTTTCTTCATTTAACAAAGGATTGAACCCAAATGACAAGCAAAAATATTTACCACTATACCATAATAATTTGTTAATAAAATAGTTTCAATTTTAAATAATATATTGTAAAATAATGGCTTAAATGAAAAATAAGTGCCTAAACTATATTACTTTTAAACTTTAGGTGCCGAAAGTTTCATCCGTTATAATTTTAGGTGCCCAAAAATTTGGCTGTTATAATCTTAGATGCCTCGTGTTAACTACCGTTAATTTTTTAAAAAAATTATTTTCTATTTTATCTCTTTTTTAATTTCTTTTATTTTTTAAACTTATTTTAAAAAAATCCCCTAAGTTTCCAAAATTCACAAAATAGCCCTCAAATTCGAAACTCCTAACTAAAATCGCGATTTGAGTTGATTCCATCGCCGATGGTTGTGCCGCCGCCCACCACATCCGTCGCCGGACTACCACGATCGTTTACCCTATCACCTCGTCGCCAGAAATTGACTGAAGTCGTGCAAAACGCTGGCCGAAGGCCGAAGGGGGATTTAGGTATTTAAGGATTTATAAATTTTGGGCTCTTTTAGAATTTTGGAAATTTGGGTTTTCTTTGAAAAGTTTAATTTTTTTTAAAAAATAATTATAAAAAATAAAAATTAAAACCTGTCACGTGTCACATTATAATTGACTAACAAAAAATTTTAACGACAATTAACGCCGAGACACCTAAAATTATAATGGTTGAAATTCTAGGCACCTAATTTTACAAAAAAATACTTTAGACGCTTAAAGTTAAAAAATATATATAATTTAGGTAATTATTTTTTTCATTTAAGCCTAAAATAATTAGTATATTAATCCTTAGGTTTAAACATGCAAGAGGTTCATGTACTGTTTTTTATTTGAAAGTTTTGGTCCCTTCCTCAACTTTTTTTTAATTTTACTATAAAATGATGACTTGGCGCCTGGCGGCTATAAAAAAAAGAATTTTAAGTCTCCAACATTTATAGTATTTATCAGTTTGACCATTTCTCTTTAAAATTAGGGTAAACTTTACTTGAGGTAGTTTTTGTTTGGATCGTATTTTATTTTGGTCACCCATTTTAAAAAAAAATTATTCTTGTTACTAACGTTTTTGATCTATTTTATTTTGGTCATTGTGTCGTTAACACCCATTAGTTTGATGACGCATCACGTTAGTCAAAAGGGTTAATTCTAATTTGACCCCTAAACTTTAAACAAAATAATAACTTGACCCCTAAACTTTCTCAACCTTGCTTTTATCTCACAATGTCGTTGTTTTGGCCACTTTTTTTTTTATAAGTGATAGCTCCGACCACCTCTATCTCATTCTCCTTCTTTCCACCCCCTTTCCTCCTCCTTTACCCTTTATCAAAAGCTGCATTACCTTTGATTACACATTACTTTTTACTGTATTATAAGAAACTTACAACGTATTGTGGGCCGATGTCTTGGTGATTGGAGTAAAGACCAGACTGGGAGAATGCATCAGAACCCTGTCAAGAAAATGGTATTTACGGATCAAAATCTCAGCTAGATTTGACAAATTAGTTAATTGCATCTGATTTTAACCTCAATGAAAATCAAACACCTCAGGACTGTTTTGACATGAGTTTACTATGCACACATTTTATATAAACTAAAGGAAAGTTCAGTCGGATAAGAAGCTCATAATTGAGAAAGAACAAAAAGAGAATATGAGGTTGAAATAATTCAAAGCTCAGGACTAAATTTCTTTTCATCTCATCTTGGAAGGTCACGTCTAAATGCCATGGGTTGGTTGATTTTCGGTTCGGTTGAGTTCGGTTCGATTATTTTCGATTCGATTGATTTCGGATTGGGTCAATATCGGGTTAATAGAAGATCGATAAGTTTCAGTCAGGTTTTCAGGCCGAGTTAGGTTTTTTCGCCCTATATTACTTTATATAGCATGTATTTGACTTTTTGGTGAGTTGTGCGACAATTCATATCTTTATTTATTCATTTAAATATATTTTCTTTATTTCGGGTTGTTTTTGGTTTGATTCTATTCGGTTCGATTGAAAATCGATTCGGGTTCATTCGGTTCGGTTGAAAATCTGTTCGGGTCCATTTTCAGTTCCACTGAAATTCAGTTTATTTCAGGTTTCAAATCAAATTCGAGTCATCGAATTCGGTTCGATTTCTAATTTCGGTTTCAACAAATCGACTCAATTTTCGAATCTCGAATTAAGTTTGTCAGGTTTACTTGTGATGTAATGATAAACATCGGTTACCAAATACCGTCGCACATAGTTACATCTGTTAAGAGTTTATCTTTCTTAATAATTTAATGAGATGTAATTGTTATACTGTAATCAATCTAAAACGATTAAAAGGAAAATAAACTTTATTTAGGTAAATTAAATAAACAAGAAAAAATAAAGTACAAGAAAAAAAAAACTAGATTTGAATGAAAAAAGGAGATGAATCGTGTTGAGGCCTGCAGGTGCAGTTTTTTTAAAACATATTTCGACTATTTTGGAGTACTCGAGTTTGTTAGTCATCTGTCTTCCAAGATACAATAATAAAAGATCTTCGATAGTAGCACAACTGACGAGATCTCAAACGAAAGCCCTCGCATTTGCCTATCACCGAAAACTAAATAAAATTGAAGAGAGAGTGCAGTTTTTTAAATCGTGTTTAACCTAATGTAGCGATGTTTTTTCTCGCTAAAAATGAAAGTTTTTGTTTTTGTTTGGAAATATTTTCTTCCTTGGTATTTTTATAAAACCCGTATTTTATTTAAAAATAGAGTCGCCACCGGCCACTTAGGTAGGCCGGACACCGTAAAAAACCAGAGATTTAAAATTGATGGGTTCAGGAGTCGGTTACGGATGGGGAAGGATTAGCACCCCCACACCGCCCAAAATTGGTACTTTAATAATTACCGCTTTATTAATATTAAACTTTCCGGATTAAAGTGACGATTAAATTAAAATTTGGTTATATGTGCGAGTAAATTTTAAAGGCCCCGTTATTCGAGAGTAAACACCCAACCACTATCACTACGCCTGATACTGGCCCCGTTTACGCTCGAATAAAAGGGCACCGCATTGACAATTATATATCCGTAATGCAAACTTAAAAAACACGACAAACATAAATAAATACGATGCGATAATCAAGATAAATACTAACATTATAACATACTAATCTAACGTAAATAAATAAATAATATTAAATGAAATGCATGAACGAAAATAACATGACATGTTACAATAATAAGATAAAATATAAATATAAATATGCAAAAGACATGCTTCCAAAACTAAACTAATTAATTCTAACATGCTTAAACACATAAAAAAAATACAAATGCATGATATACATATAACACTATCACGACATTAAACACAAATAAAAAACATAAACGCGATATATCACAATAACAAAGCATAAAAAACATGTGAAAAAGGAGAAAAACATACTTCAAGAAATAATTAACCACATATATACATGTAATAAAACCTAAATAAAAACCACAATGCAACATATCCAAAACATACATACATACATAAATATTAATCTAACTTATTCACAAATATTAATTAACGTAATAACATAACAATATGTACAAACAACAATATATACATGAAATCTTATATATATATAATAAAAAAGCATAAAAAATATAAAAAGTTATACGTAAAATATGAGTTGTAGAAAAAAAATTCTATATACATAATATATAAAACATGTTTCACATACCAAAAAACATATACGTAATAAATACATATTAGAATACTATACATATATATACATAATAATAATATAATTTTAATATATAACATATAGAAAATAGATTATTTTACATATATAATAATAAAAAACTAATATAACAAGGAATCTAAAATAACACATACTAAAATATATAACACATACGTATACAAAAATATGGCAAAATAAATAAATAAATAAATATAAATATAGTATTATATAAACATATACTAAAAAGAAACATAGTATATACTCTCATATATTACTTAACATATATAGGTAATACACAACTTAATACACGTATATATAACGTAATGTACATAGATGCATACTAAAAACATATATACATACGTACACATACACAAATAAAAGTCATAAACAACTACACATCATGATAAAAGTAAACACACATATTCACATATGAGAAAATTAAAAAACAAATATTAAACAACCATCAAGAATTAATCTAAATATCCTAACAACATATAGAAAGATATGAACATAAAAAATATATAAAAACATAATAACTAAAAATAAATACGAGATTACTACTAAAACATCATTAGATTAAAAAATGATTACACCATAAACATACATAAAAAGGATACCCAAAATAAAATGAGGGGAATGCCAAGCTCTTCCCCTATTTTTCCTCAATAGCCGAGAGCTTCCATGGTTTCCATTTTTTTCAATGTTGTCTGCCCTCTTTCAATTCTCTCCAATTTCTTTCCAATTTTGCCGCCCTTCCCCCTCTCAATTCTCCCAATTTGTTTCAAATGGCCGGCTACCCCATTTCAATTTGTTGTGGTTCTTTAAATGGATTAGGGGAATGAGGTGTTGGTGGCGTGTAGTGTGGGAAATTGAAGATGATGTTAGAATGGTGGGTGAGCAAGGCATGGGAAGCATGGGGGAATGTTGGCAGGGTGGCATGGGCGTGAGGGCTGCAGGGCATGGCCAAAGGATGGCATGCCTTGCTTTGATTAATTTGCTATTTTTATTTGGTTCGAATATAATTTGTGGTCCGGACAAAAAATGGGTATTACAGTTGCCCCTCTTTGCTCATTGATGTGTAACATGAATAGAGCAAAGACAAAAGAATAACCATTTTTTCCGATCTGGCTGAACTTCTCTCCTTTTGACGCGTGTCTTCTTTCTTCGGTAGATCTTCATTATCTTGGTATATGTCTTCTTTCTTGTTTTGGTTGATCCACCTTGTCACTCTCGGGAAGCAAAGCCTTCAAAATGGGGGTTGTTTGTTGGGGAAGCCAAACCGAGTTCTACTTACTACATTATTGGTAATAAGCTAATACCTAAAAAGAGTTCGACCCAGCTGCAACACCGACGAAGAGACAGTGTCTACAAAATTCGATCCAAATTGCAACACTGATTTAGGAGGCAAGACCGATGGATGAAAGTTATGATGTCCGATCCAAATATAACTTTGACGAAGAGGCGGGATCGAAAACCGACAACTTTTTCCTTCCCTTTTTTTGCTTTTGTTTTTTTTCATATTTTTTCTTTTTATCTTTTTTTTTTTTTCTTTTTTTTTTTTTTTTTTTTTCTTTTTTTTCTTAGAACATTGATAAAACTTGAAAGTTGGTGAATTTTGACCAAGCTACAACACCCACGAAGAGGCATGGTCTAAAGTTAGTAATGTTGATCCAGCTACAACACCGACGAAGAGGCAGGATCAAGAGTTAGTGAATTTGGTCTAGCTACAACACCGACGAAGAGGCAAGACCGAAAGTTAGTGAATTAGGTTCAGCTACAACACCGACGAAGAGGCATAACCGAAAGTTAGATTGACCAAGCTACAACACCGACGAAGAGGCATGGTCTGAAGATTTGATCCAGCTACGACACCGACGAAGAGGCAAGATCGGATAGTTGTTCTTTTTTGTGATCAAGCTACGACTCTGACGAAGAGGCATGATCAGAATTTGGTTGAAAGCTCATTTTTTCATTTTTTGTTTTTTTTTTTATTTTCATTTTCATTTTCATTTTCTTTTTCATTTTCTTTTTTTCTTTTTTTTCTATTTTTCTCTTTTTTTCTTCTTTTTTCCCCTTTTTTCTTGTTTTTTTCCTTCTTTTTTCTTTTTTCCTTTTTTTATTTGTTTTCTAGCTACAACATTAATAAAGAAAACTTGAAAATCAGTAAAGTTGGATCTATCAACGGAGAAACAAATATTAATCGAACCCTACTACACCATCACGGATAAGTAGGACAAAGAAAGAATCGGGACCTAGCCACTCCATCACGGAGGATCGGATCGGATAATGATGACTGAACCGCTACACCATCAGCGGAGAGCGAGGATCGAGAGGACGACGGGAGCTTGGACCCGGTCACTCCATCAGCGGAGGATCGGATTGGACAATGACGACACTGGAACCGCTACACCATCAGCGGAGAGCGGGATCGAGGGACGACGGGAGCTTGGACCCGGTCACTCCATCGATGGAAGACTGGATTGGACAATGACGACCTGGAACCGGCTACACCATCAGCGAAGAGCAGGATCAGAGGACGACGAGAGCTTGGACCCGGTCACTCTATCAGCGAAGGACTGAATTGGATAGTGACGACCAAGAACCGACTACACCATCAGCGGGGAGCAGGATCTGAGGGCGACGGAAGCTTGGACTCGGCCACTCCATCAGTGGAAGACTGGATCGGATAATGAAAGTTGATAATTTTTCTTTTGATTTTTTTCATTTTTGATTTTTTTAATTTTTGATTTTTGATTTTGATTTTGATTTTTTTTGATAATTTTTCTTTTTCTTGAACCATACAAAGAAGTAAAACTTGAGGAAAATTAGGTCTGGTTGCACCGTCAGCGGAGAAACAAGGCCTGAATAGAAATTTGATCTGTTTGGGGAAAGGTTCAGATCTGTGGCATCATAAACAGAGAAACGAGATCTTCAGGATGTCTATACTGTTGTACCATCAGCGGTAAAGCAAAATCTGGAAATGTTGACTTCCATCATATTATTGTTGGAAGAACGAAGTCCTGAAAAGGAGAAAAACATTTTTAGTAAATGGTCCACAAAATTTGTCGTTGGTGCCTTTTATTTAAATGTTTCGGCATCTTCTTTGTGTTGGGCCTTCTCCAAGACTAAGGTTGGCCTTCTTGTCATTGCCCCCATGTCGGGGTGTTCGGGTTTTCCTCTGAACCTTTTTGTAAGCAAAAATGCATGAATTTTATGCCTAAATGCATGTGTCTATTCTAAATGCAAGGTGACTTTAGTGTATGCAATGAACATAGATGTGTGACGTATGCAAAATGCAAGATGAATGCAACTAAATGCATGAATGTGATATGATTTTTTTTCGATCCTCAAAGGGATGCCCTTGACTCCTCACTGGTCCCGTCAGGATCTTGGTTTTTTTGTATGTGACGGTGCCCCAACCTCAACTTGGGTTCGATCAGTCATCTGGGTGCATGCCCCAACATTTTATTAATTCCTATGCCATCGTCTGAAATTGCTTTTGAATTTGACACTTTGAGTGCTGATTCTGTTGCCCCTATGTTGGGTTTATAAATTGTGTGTTGGTTCATGGCAGCTCATTATTATTATTTTTGGATTGGGTGCAATTTTGCAGACTGTGGTCAAAGATGCAAGAGTTTGACTCGGCAATGAAGGCTGGACCTTGGCAAAGAATGCCCCCGAACTGGGACCTTGTTAGAGGCACATTATTTGTAAAGATGTGAGGGTGCTTTTGGACATGCCCCAAGACCAAACTTTTGTAAGAGGCTTTGTAAGGTGCTAAATCGACTATCTTTGTTGCATTTAATGGGGCAACCCGAGGATTAGATTTATTATTCTGAAAATGAATGCATGCAAAATGTGTCCTAAATCGATGCAATGCAAAATTAAGATTGTGATTATGTTGTGCAATGATGCAGTGAACTCAAATCACGATGAGAATAAAATAAAACGAGTTAGTACCAAATAAAATGATTAAATAAAACAAATGATAAATATAACAAAAATAGAGTAATAAAAACTGTACATAAACAAGAAACAAGACACTAGAGCCTAAATAGGGTGACCACTAATCGGGCAGAGTTTCACATGGCTCTAAAGGGTTGGCTCCTACGGCTCACTATATGCAGTTTTGGTGCTAAGAGGTACCCGAATTGTCATTGCTGTCCTCTACTAAGAGTAGCAAGGCCCCCGGTCATCACCCATTATAGGCTCCTTTCAACCAGGTTCAATTCAGGGGGACCCATTCGCTTATACCCATACGAAGGAACGATATCCTCACGAAAGTATAAGATACTCGAGCCTCGAAGGTACTTGCTAGGCCCATACGGGAGAACGATATCTCCACGGAAGCATTAGCGTTTTCCCCCCACTTAAAAAACGGATTTATATGCCATATTTTAAATACGTTAAAATAAACGCGCAATTATAACCGAATGTTACTTTAATAGTCACTTTAATCCAGAATTTTCGATATTAATAAAGCGGTAATTATTTGAAAAAAGCTCGACTCTCATTTGTTTTTGAAAAACAAAAATTCCCCAGCAGAGTCGCCATCTGTAGCGATGTTTTTTCTCGCTAAAAATGAAGTGTTTTTGTTTTTGTTTGGAAATATTTTCTTCCTTGGTATTTTTATAAAACCCGTATTTTATTTAAAAATAGAGTCGCCACCGGCCACTTAGGTAGGCCTGACACATCGTAAAAACCGTAGATTTAAAATTGATGGGTTCGGGAGTCGATTCTGGATGGGGAAGGATTAACACCCCACACCGCCAAAAATTGGTACTTTAATAATTACCGCTTTATTAATATTAAACTTTCCGGATTAAAGTGACGATTAAATTAAAATTTGGTTATATGTGCGAGTAAATTTTAAAGGCCCGTTATTCGAGAGTAAACACCCAACCACTATCACTACGCCGATCATCGGCCCCGTTTACGCTCGAATAAAAGGGCACCGCATTGACAATTATATATCCGTAATGCAAACTTAAAAACACGACAAACATAAATAAATACGATCGATAATCAAGATAAATACTAACATTATAACATACTAATCTAACGTAAATAAATAAATAATATTAAATGAAATGCATGAACGAAAATAACATGACATGTTACAATAATAAGATAAAATATAAATATAAATATGCAAAAGACATGCTTCCAAAACTAAACTAATTAATTCTAACATGCTTAAACACATAAAAAAATACAAATGCATGATATACATATAACACTATCACGACATTAAACACAAATAAAAAACATAAACGCGATATATCACAATAACAAAGCATAAAAAACATGTGAAAAAGGAGAAAAACATACTTCAAGAAATAATTAACCACATATATACATGTAATAAAACCTAAATAAAAACCACAATGCAACATATCCAAAACATACATACATAAATATTAATCTAACTTATTCACAAATATTAATTAACGTAATAACATAACAATATGTACAAACAACAATATATACATGAAATCTTATATATATATATATATATAATAAAAAAGCATAAAAAATATAAAAAGTTATACGTAAAATATGAGTTGTAGAAAAAAAATTCTATATACATAATATATAAAACATGTTTCACATACCAAAAAACATATACGTAATAAATACATATTAGAATACTATACATATATATACATAATAATAATATAATTTTAATATATAACATATAGAAAATAGATTATTTTACATATATAATAATAAAAAAAACTAATATAACAAGGAATCTAAAATAACACATACTAAAATATATAACACATACATGTATACAAAAATATGGCAAAATAAATAAATAAATAAATATAAATATAGTATTATATAAACATATACTAAAAAGAAACATAGTATATACTCTCATATATTACTTAACATATATAGGTAATACACAACTTAATACACGTATATATAACGTAATGTACATAGATGCATACTAAAAACATATATACATACGTACACATACACAAATAAAAGTCATAAACAACTACACATCATGATAAAAGTAAACACACATATTCACATATGAGAAAATTAAAAAACAAATATTAAACAACCATCAAGAATTAATCTAAATATCCTAACAACATATAGAAAGATATGAACATAAAAAATATATAAAAACATAATAACTAAAAATAAATACGAGATTACTACTAAAACATCATTAGATTAAAAAATGATTACACCATAAACATACATAAAAAGGATACCCAAAATAAAATGAGGGGGAATGCCGGCTCTTCCCCCTATTTTTCCTCAATAGCCGAGAGCTTCCATGGTTTCCATTTTTTTCAATGCTGTCTGCCCTCTTTCAATTCTCTCCAATTTCTTTCCAATTTTGCCGCCCTTCCCCCTCTCAATTCTCCCAATTTGTTTCAAATGGCCGGCTACCCCATTTCAATTTGTTGTGGTTCTTTAAATGGATTAGGGGAATGAGGTGTTGGTGGCGTGTAGTGTGGGAAATTGAAGATGATGTTAGAATGGTGGGTGAGCAAGGCATGGGAAGCATGGGGGAATGTTGGCAGGGTGGCATGAGCGTGAGGGCTGCAGGGCATGGCCAAAGGATGGCATGCCTTGCTTTGATTAATTTGCTATTTTTATTTGGTTCGAATATAATTTGTGGTCCGGACAAAAAATGGGTATTACACCTAATAGGTTAACACTATATTTATAGTATTTTCTTATAGGGTTATTATTGAAAAATTGTATACCGAATATAATGGTCATTAATGTTGATTTCGGATACAGTAAAAATTTTCATAGATAACTCGAATATACTTTGTGGATCCTAAGTAATATCTGATTAATATTCAAATTAATTTGATATATTCAAAAAGATATGTAACATATAAGGAAAAATTTAAATCACAGTGGGCAAAATATTCATAAGCCCACACAAAAGGTCTAACCAATCCAAAAATTTGTGTCACTCATGTCATGTAAGTACACCCCAACCTAAATGTGATTGATTTGCATCCATACACACAAGACACAATTTTCATTCAAATCATTCAATAATTATAAAGTATGTAAGTGTATATAAACACATCCCAAGTCTTTTATCCTACCAATGTGGGACAATAAAGTTTTTACTTCCTTATTCAATTTTCAAGGTCCTTACTTTAAACATCAAATTTTCATTTATCACTCGATTATTTCGAGCACATGAGATAAATGTCTAATGGAGTAGATATGAACTAATGTGTTTATCATTTGAATTTTCACATTTACCAATAAAAACAATGTCAAAGTTACCCAATTATCACATTTAAAAGATGGTGTCGTGTTTTTAAATAACATGACAATGTTCATTTGATTCCTTGTAGCTTAACAAATTCAATTAAATATCAATATGATTTTACAAATTATTGATTTATGTTTGTATTTTTTGACAAATTTTAATTTTAATTATAATCGCACTTAAAGAGAAGAGTAAGAGGGGATCATAGGAAAAGGAAGTGAGTACTCATATTGGGTCTAGAACTTATGACCTCAGAGAATATAAAATAAGCATTTTGATCAACTAACCAAATATTTGTGAACAATGAATCAATTTACATGTCACATCATATTTTAAATCAATATCACTTACTTGACTAAATTATTGTACTCAACAATAATTTCAGAAGATTTGGGTCCGAACACTTATATGTTCAAGACAATATCATATAACTACACCGATATATTAAGAAAAACTAATTTTACCCCAAGATTAACAATTATTGTTTCAATTGTCACAAATAATTAATTATTTTATTATTTTCTCAATATACATGAATATTTTTCTCATTTTAATAAGTTTAGGGATTTCCTCAAAAAAAATTAAATAAAATTTAGGGACTAAAATGTAATCTATAACATAATGCAAGGACTTATACAATACTTTTACCCTTTAATAAGCACATAGAGCTGTTTGGGCTCAACCCGGTAAACTTGACCCGATTCGAGACCTGATATGGACCGAATACAATGATTCAAACTTGATCCGAACCCAAAACTTATCAAACATACCAAAATTGACCCTCATTTTAGTTGAATCGAACGTAACTCCTACCCAATTTGACCCGAACTAAAAACAACTTGAACCGAAATTTAAACTGAATCGAAAATTAACTTCAACCGAAAACAACTCAAAATTAATTTACTCAAATATGTATATTTTATTATCCTTTGTGTTAAAGGACCTGAACCAAAAACCAATCGGACTCAAAATACCCGATTGCCACTTCTAGTTTGGGCCTTCCACTGGCGGGCACCCAACTGCTTATGAAATCCATAATCCCTGCGAATTATCTAAAACCCTAAAACCCTCGAAACACTTCACCGCCAAAATCTCAAGCAATTCTCTCTCAGCCTCAGCAATCGGCAAATCCCGACGGTTTCTTTAGTACTCGGTGATAACCCGATGAGGCCTCATTTCAATTCGTTTCCCCGTCAACCCCAGCAGGTAATCTTCTTTGACTCTCTCTTACTTTCTTTGTTTCACTTTTTTTTTGGGAATTTGGAATTTGATTTTCATTTTGTTTGAGCAGAATGGGTTTCAATCAAATTCTGCGGTGGGAAATCAATGCAATAATAACATGAACATGCTTATGATGCAACCTCAAATGGGTATTTTTAATCCTCAGCTGCCGATTCCACCGAGTAATAATAATAATAGTAATAATGGTAATTCCAGTGTTATGCCATTGCTAAATAATATTGGATTCTTGAATGGAGCTAACCAGCAGTTTCCTACACCAAGTAACAATATGGGGTTTCCTCAGTTTGGTCCAGTTTTCCCAAACCCGAATAATCTTCCAATGTTCCAACAACTTCCTGCCCAATTCAATAACCCTTTGCACAATCCAAATCAGCCAAATTGGTTGAATTTCCCCCAACAAAATAATATTGGTTTGGCAAATGGGCAGCAGCAACAACAACAGCAGCTTTTTTTACAGAATCAGTTGCAGAATTTGAACCAGCTTTTGAATGGTCAACTCTCTGATCTCTCTCAGCTTGTTTCCGGTGGTCAAGCAATGGGATGCCTCAATCCTACTGCTGTTCAGAATCCGAATTTTCGGTTTATGCAGCCAAACCCGATGCAGCAGCAAGCTAGTCAGGGTCAGCAAAATTTAGCTGATGCTAATGCATCCAATTTGTCTTCTGCAGCAGCTTCACAAGTACAAGGAGATCCTTCTTTCAGAAAGCCAATGGTATGTGTTTTTACCCCTTCGCTGTTTCAACATTGTGCTAGAGGCTAGAGCTGAGTACATACTTCCATTTTTTTTATTAATGTTAACTCTGAATTTGGTTTGAGAAAGTCTGATTGCCTTTTGTAGATTAATGCTTCTATTTTAGGGGATACCATTCTTTAGAAGTTTCGATGACTTCTGAGAATTTTCATTTTTGAAGGGTATAATTACTATTGAAGATGCTCCTTCAGTTGGGAATCTTTTCGTAATAGCTTATGCTATACCTTTCCCCTACACAGAACTTCCCAAGCTGTTTTAATGTCATTTAATGCAAAAGTTTCCTAATTGTTAAGGTGGAAATGGTTGATCCATGGCATTAAATGTTCTTTTCCAGAATATTTTGGATCTATTTTATCTTTTTTTTGGATTTTGAAATTAATGTCTTTTCAATTCTTGAAGGGTGGTCCCTATAAAAATGATCAGAATATGAACAATTTTTCCGGAGGGAATGCCAAAGGGGATTCAAAACGGGGGTCAGTATTTTTAAACATCTTTTGTTTCTAGCTTCTCTTTGTGAGAGACTTCAATTTTTGGCTTTTTATTCAGCTGAAATTCAAATTTTGTAGATTTCAGAAGTCTAAGTTCCAGCAGCCTCAGTTCCATCAAGCGGATAATGCAAAGAGAGCGTTTGCATCTTCTAATGGACATAAGAAAAAAGGTCAACTTTTTTAATGATTTTCAATTAACTTATAGTTTTCTGTTTTATGAATTTCAAAGAACTTAAATAAACATATTTATCTTTATTTTTTCATAAAGCATCAAACTAAAAAGATTAAAAAATAAGAGAAAATGATGTTATTTGACATTTGAATATTGATACAATTGTCACAGTATCTGGCTTGTAACTCAAATCGAACCGATTATTGATAAACTGATTTAAGCATCTTTGAAAAAAAATTTACTGTTTCACTGGAACAAGTAGGAGTTAAAATGTAAACTAAAGTCTTGATTTCTGAATCTTGTGTCTGGTCGCCTATGGTGTAATGGTCTAATGAATATGATGTCATGATTGTTCCTGAACTAGAAATTACTATTATCTGATCGAAAATAAACTTTGGGGACTGGGTGGAACAATAGTTTCTTTGGAATAGTGAAGAAGGTTTTAAGTTGGAAATCCCAGTTAGTTGTAGGTTTCAAGAAATAGAATAGGATATGCAAGGTGCATAGATTGATCAATGGGATTTGCTTTTAGTGTTGATTTTTATGTTTCAGGCTGACAAATATGTTTTATTCAAACATTTAGCTTAGCATTGCAAAAAAAGATGGAAGGTTTCTGTTTTTCAGTTACATCCTTGAAAGTGTAAAAGTTTACACTTAAACACAAATAAACCAAGACCTTATGCACTCCATACTTGGTTTGAATCACTGGATTTTGCGATGAATAGAGCTAAGGCTATTCTGAAGCTTAAATTCTTTCCTATCGGTTGGAAACTAAAAAACCAAGAAAAGTTATTAAAAATATAGTTTGTTAGTTTATTTTAATTCACATGTGAATGCCAATGTATAGATAGCTAAAAATTTATGTTGGGATGAAGTACCATTTATCACCATCTACTTTTTATTTATTTGTTTTTGCTCTTCTAAAAGCTAGCCAGGCAATTTTCCCATGTATAATTTTGTGTTTTTGGTGACTACAACATGAAAATTGATTTTGGATTCCTTTCTACCTATCATTTTCTTTTATCTGTTTTTTGCTACTTGTCTCTTATATCCTTTGAGAAAAATTCTAATTTCTCCTCACCTTTGATAAAAATAACAGGACGGGATAATAAGAGGGCAACTAACTTTCCTCATTGTAATTCTGCAAATCCAGCTAATGAAAAGAGAAGGTACTTTTTGGTTGCTCATACTCATCTATCACAATTATCGGTGGTAACATGAGAAATTTTTTTAGTTGAAACTTGAAACTGCTTTTCCAAATGATGAATGCTACATCCAGGCTGTGGTTAGCCTGAAAATAGATGGCTCTTTTTATGTTTTCTTCATGCATTCTAATACCAAGTTATTAATGACTTTGTTAGTTGAAACAGAGCTTTGGCTGCCAATGTGTTTTATCGTGAATAAATCATGGGTGTTTTATTGGTATAGATTGGAGACAGTGGGTTCTGTTGAGCATTTACATGAATCACTTTAAGTAGAAGAAATTTAATGATATAGGATTGGTGTGAGTTCAAATAAATGGGCTTTATATGGTTAATTTTATTAATTCCTTGAATATTGTAATGATTCGGAATCATTCTATGCAATCATGTTAAAAACCATTAGTTGCCTAAACCTTAATTGATTCCAGTCAGTGAGGTGCTTAAGTTCTTGCTCGTATAAGGTTGAATTATTGATGATCAGTCAATTTAACATCTGCTATTTGAGGCCCTAAATGTCTGGGGATGATATCCCACTTTTTGAATTGAAATGGAACAAGGGATGCTCATGCTCTATTGCTTTACTTGTTTTCATTTGTAACATCAGAATTTTTAGAATTCCACAACGTTTTGGCATTTCAAGTTTTATGAGTTTAGTTGTTTAAATGTATGATAGCCTAGCATATATTTCAACACTTGTATGAAAGTTTTCGTGTATTCCTTGATAATAATTCCCAACAGGGAGGCGAATGGGACCGAGCTTATTCTAGTTCACGGTTTAGTGAAATCATCAACAGAATCTTCTTTTCCTGTTATGATTAACATTTCTCGTAATTTGTCATATATTTTCTTGCGTGTTAGATTTACCTTCTTTCTTACTAATCTATGCTTTGATGTCCAAAATTCTTTTGTAAATGAGAAGATCGCTTGCTTTGAATTATACGGAACAAGAAATAAGACAGTGGCGTGAAGAGCGTAAGAAGTTCTATCCAACAAAAGCCAACACAAAGAAGGTTGGATTTAGCTGTTGAATGCTCTTTCATCTCATCTTATTTTTGTTTAAATACGTTTGATGATAATCAATTTTGCTGGCAGCAGAAACTAAGTGGAAAAGTAGCAGACACCGAGGTTGCCAAATTACGTAGTGAGGTACATTTCTTAATTTTTTCCTGATCTATTAAGAATTTGTTAGTATTGCGTAAAGTTGAGCATAAGACCTACCTCATCTTAAAGGGGAGCCATCTGGTCAACAAACATTTGATGCTTTCCTCTTATAAGCTTGTCGTGTATCTCGTCCTAAGTATATATGTCCATGCTGCTCTCTCTCTATTTCTCTCTCTCCTGAAGTATCCTTGTCCTACACCCATATCCGGCACATATTTGGGCTCAGTCCAAACAACATAGATGTATGGAATAGTTATAGTAGTAGTATATCCAAGATTTGAGAAAATTGGCGTTGTAAGCATGTATAACAATGATAAATATTGATGAAAAGATGACTAAAGTTTTCGGTCATGGGTTTACAGAATCTAAAAACAGGCAATTGGTGAGCAACGTTAGTGCAAGGTGGTTGGATTGAGGCTTAATTGTCACCAATCTATATAACTTAAGTTTTTTCTTGATATCCTTTGTTGCAGCAACTTAAGGAGATTTTGGCAAAGCAAGCTGAACTAGGAGTCGAAGTTGCTGAAATTCCGTCACATTATCTGTTTGGCTCGGAGAAAAAGGTGAATGGAAGGGAAAATAACCATCTGTTAGGTTCGGAGGAAAAGGTGGATGGAAGGGAAGAAAACCATGGGCTGTCAACCAAGAGGGGGAGATTTGGAATGAGGAAAAGAGGGAGACTGTATAAGAGAGACCATCTTTCCAAGAAACCGAGATCAGCGACGGAGGAGTCACTTGATGGAACTTCTTTCAACAAGAGGAGTCTGACCCTTTTGCAAAAACTTCTTAGTGCTGATATAAGGAAAGATAAAAGCCGCTTGTTGCAGGTTTTTCGATTTATGGTTATGAATTCTTTCTTTAAGGACTGGCCTGAGAAGCCATTGAAATTTCCTGTAGTGGTTGTTAAAGATGGTGTGTCTGAGGGTGAGATCATTGAAGAGAAACCCTTGCTTGGTGGGGAAGATAATATTGAAATCTGCAACAACACAATGACCCAAAGTATTGTTGATGCTGCTTGTGATGATGATATTGAGAACAACATTGATGATGACGAAAAACATGACACTCAATTTGACAGAGTGGCTTTGTATGTTCAGGAGAAAGGGACGAAAATTGTGAGCAATGCCGAAGAAGAGGAAGAAATCATTGACTAGGTATCTTCTCTTCCCCGCCTCATCTGCTACCCCTCACATCCTCCTCCTCGAGATGCTTCTCCCTTTAAGCATGCTTGTGCATAGCATACCTTAGCTTAGCATATTCTAAGGTGTGAGGCTCCCTTGTTTGAGTTGTGTGGCTTGGTGGGAATGTAAAGCTCTTGCTTGTTGCGTTCTGTGATCGTGTAGTGTTTTCATGGAGCTTGCTCCCTGTTTTAATGTCGCTATCAATGGCTACTTTTGTCAGGCTGGGTTTGATCGTGTGCGTCGAGTTTTCTCCAAGGATGTGGTGATCCTCCACAGTTTTAGTTGTAAGCGGATGCTTTTGTATGTTTTGCTGGTTGGGCGTGGTGTTGAATGTGTTTGTTTGGAACTTTATGATCCGTTATGTTTAGTGGTTTTATTTTTAATAAAGTAAGTTGTCTAGCGAAAGAAAAGAAATACATTGGATATCCAGATGTAAAAAAGATAACTCGTTTATTCATTATCATTAATTCTCAACTCTCGGACCAGCAGGGAAGGAGGTATTAGTCTTCCCACCTCGAATTTTTTTTTCACCTTTATCTTCTTATTTAAATTTTATTAAAAATTAATTTATTTATAAATTTGTTCCTTACAGATTAGGCACAAACCCCCCATAAAATGAGAGGATTATTACGAGGAACACTTGCATAGTCTTTGATTTAACGTAGTATTATATTATGACACGTGAACATACATAATAATCCAAAGATATGGAATAGCCGGAATCATTTCCTTATTCAGTAGGATACTCATTTTCAAGTACTCCCCCAGCAGGCAGGCAGAAGCCAATAATTCCCACGTCACATCGTGGTCGGAATTGACTCAGTATAAATCCAAACACTATTTTGTGTAGACCCACGCATTATCTATTACTTTGGGGCAATCTTGAAGATAAGCAGGTCCTGCAGGTGGCTTGGCTCTTACAAAGCACAAACGGAGCTCCTTGAGGTATAGATACGTTGCGTCCGAATAGCATGAGATTTGAGGAAGGAATCCCACATTGCGTTGCACATTTTTTTTATTAAAGTGCTTATTTGATATGGAGTAGTAGTTGATGGTTTAACTCCCATAGCTGTGTGTTCGAAAAGATAAGAATACGCGTAATACAGGGACTAATAGTAGAATCTGACCATTCTTAATCATATTACCTGTGAATGGGTTGTATCTGGCATCGTTGCCAAGATTTAAGGCGATGGTAAAATAACTAAAAGGATCAGCACCATAATCTAAGCACATTCCATGGCGTGCCCATTCATGTTGCCAAAAAGCCTGGTTAGGATTAGGCTGAGTTCTCACTATAAGGTTTAGCCAGTTTGCGTTTAGTCCCTCTAGAATGGGTGCCAGTGTATTTGGAGCCTACCCATTTTAAATAAACAAATCAAAACAACACTTGAAACTGTAATCACTCATTTTTTATCTGTTTCTGTTAATATTTTAATGTAATAATTAATTAGTGTTGCTATTGTATGTTTACATATGAACATGTTTGTTATTAATATGTGTGTAATATATGTGCATGTGTGTGCTTGCATGTATACATATACGATATTAGTGCTACAATTATTATTATGAAAATTATTAATATTAATATTATTGGGCTATATTAAGACAGAAACTAAATAAAATAAAACCCAAATGCTAACAGCCCAGTTGTAAATTACATAAAACCCAAAAATGTATTAATGTTTACATAAGAATAATCTGTTAACCTAAACCCAAACCTAATTAAAATCCCAGAACCCAGGTGGCCTAATATCATCTTTTCTTCCATGCAGCCATGCAATCTAAGCCGTTGGATCAAGGCTTGATCCAACGGCCCAGATCAAAAGAAAGGGGACATTTCTTGTCGTGTGAACCCACGCGCGGGCTAATCATCTTCCCACGCGCGCGTGGCACGAAGTCCGTAGCTATTCGCCCTTCCACGCGCCCTCACCGATGGCCGCCACGTGTCCAGATCAACGGTGACCATCCTTGGCTCTGCCACCGTACAACCACCGTCATGGTAACCTGCAAAAAGGGACAGGAAAGCATGGGGAAAAATTTTACGGCAAGCAACCATGAAGCAGTTGATCTTATTTTATTGTATGTAAAAGGATATATGTATGAAAAAAATCTGATAACGGGGGGGGAGACAAAAAAGAGGGGTTCTTCAGATAAAAAAAAACGGTTGTAACGGGTTTTTTTTTTAAATCGAAAAAAAGGGAGTTTCCCAAAAATGTATTGTTGCTTCTTTCTTCTTCTTTGCATGTTGAGTGAAAAAGGAATAATATCAAAGGAAAAAGAGAGTGAGGAGAGACGTTTACCTTAGTCGCCGGCGAACCTCCCTTGGCCGGCAATAAACTCCATATAGTGAGCCGACAAAAGGGGAAGTTTTGGTTTCGGTTTATACAAAAGAAAAACAGCTTGTTTCGGTTTTTTTTCTAGATCTAAGATAGGGGTTTCTTTTAACTTTAAAAATCAGATTTTTTAGGTTCGGTTTGGAAAGGAGATCGCTTCAGGACGGGGTTCGAGGCCCACCGGCGTCGGCGAGCGTCAGCTGGTGGCGTCCAAGTAGGCTGGTGCGACCGAAACGTCGCCAGATTCTGGAAACGATGGTTGAGTTCGCGATGGACTCACGAACGCATATGGTCTAGATGAAAACTTAGGGAGGTTTCTCGGTTTTTTGGGAGAAAATAAACAAAGGAAAAATTGTTTCTTTAGAATGAAAATGGGAAATGATTAAGGGAGAAAGAAAGAAGCCGGATTAGATGTGTAATAATTTTAAAAAGGGTCTAATGTCATGGAAGGTCCTTCCATGTTTACGTTCTTTTTGTTTTGGGTTTACCACGCGGGTAAAATACACTATTGGTCCCTCTGCGTTTTCGAAAAGTCTCAATTCAGTCCCTAATTTTGTGAAATTAGACTTTTAAATGGTGAAATTACCTCCCCAGTCCTTCCGCGTTTTGAATATTTGTACTTTAGGCTTGCTCCTTGGTCAAATCACAGGTTCAGTCCTCCTAAGCTTTCTTGGTTTTGTAATTTCGTCCCTAAATCGCATATTACTTCTTTTAATTTCTGTTTCTTATATTTATTTCTTTTCATTTCAGTCATGTTTCATATTTAAATATTCATGTTCATTTATTATGATCGTATATGTTGATGCAGATTTTTGCCTTTTATATGTCTCTTGTATATGCCTTGAGTTTTTATGTTTACATGTATATGTGTGTTAAGTTTATAATGATTATGTATCTATTTGTTCGGTTATTCAGTATTAAGCATGTTATGTTCTAGTTGACTCGCATACCTGTATGTTTTGTATTTTTGTATGTGTGTATGTTCTCTTAGCTTTTTAGGTTATATGTTAGTATATTTTCTTTTATATATATGATATGTTGTCCACATATGTTGAAATATGTTTTATTACTAGCATGTATGTCTTTTTGAAATATTTGTTCGCCTATATATGTATTTATTCCTACCTTGTTATTGTGGCATGTTAAGTTTGCTTTTATCCGATATTAAGCTTGGTATGTATATGTATTTTTAATTGCGTATTTCATTTATGTTAGATTAGTATTCGATATGTGAATATTTACTGTTTTTAAATTATCTGCTATGTCTTATATTTTTGTCATTAAGATTGCATATGGTATATAAATTATTAATGCGGTGCCCTTTTATCCGAGCGTAAACGGGGCCAGTATCAGGCGTAGTGATAGTGGTTGGGCGTTTATTCTCGGATAACGGGGCCCTTAAAATTTATTCGCAATTATGATCAAATTTTAAAATAATCGTCACTCTAATCCGGAAAATCCAATATTAATAAAGCGGTAATTATTAAAGTACCAATTTTGGGCGGTGTGGGGGTGCTAATCCTTCCCATCCGTAAATCGACTCCCGAACCCAATCTTTTTGAATCTCGGTTTTATGGTGTCCGGCCTACCTAAGTGGCCGGTGGCGACTCCATTTTTTAATGCGGTTTCTTTTAAAACCCCATGGAATAAATATTTTATATCCTAAAAATCATAAACACCTTCGAAAACCACATATCATTTTATTTAGCGATGAGAAGAAAAAGACATCGCTATGAGATGGTGATCACTCATTGAAAATTTTTGTTTTTTTAAAAAAAAAAAAGAGAGTCAAGCTTTTAAAATAATTACCGCTTTACTAATATTGAAAGTTCCGGATTAAAGTGACTATTAAATTAACATTCGGTCATAATTGCGCCGTTTATTTTAACGCATTTAAAATATGGCATATAAACCCGTCTTTTTTTAAGTGGGGAAAACGCTAATGCTTTCGTGGAGATATTGTTCTCCCGTATGGGCCTAGCAAGTACCTTCGGGGCTCGAGTACCTTATGCTTTAAATAAGGATATCGCTCCTTCAGACGGGCATAAGCGAATGGGTCCCCCCGAATTGAACTCGGTTGAAAGGAGCCTATAATGGGTGATGATCGGGGCCTTGCTACTCTTAGTAGAGGACAGAGAGGACAATTCGGGTACCTCCTAGAACCAAAACTGCATGTAGAGAACACATAGAAACCCACCTGTTAGAACCATGCGGATAACCTAGGTGTCTTAGATAGAATGTAAATAGGATTGCCTTATTTGCTTATCGCATTTAATTTGCCCTTTTATTATGTACTTATCATTTTTGTCCTGATCTTGACTTGTTTTCTTTTTTGCTATGTTTTTGCATACCATTGCATTCACATTCCAAAGCAGGGCATTGATTCCCGAGTGATTTCTCCCATAATAGAAGATTGTTCATGATGGACCAAAGGTTCTTTGACCTGAAGGAAGGGGGTCCAATCCCAAAACTCCATCCCGAGACTAGACCGGGGACAGCCGAAGAAGAACCATTCAAGGACACCAGAACAGATTCGGTAAGCAGTGTCAATCCTGGTGACAAACAAGATGAAATACAAGAACTAAAGAAGCAGATGTCCGAGATGATGGACCGGATGAATGCCATGATGAAAGGCAAGCAGCATGTCGAACTCAAAAAAGATTCGGTCGGGGAGCAGAATGTGGAACAGAATGTCAAAATAGACAACACCGTTAAATATAACAAATCGAATCCTTTTGTGATCAATCTCAAGAAGCAGACAAGTAACATATCTGGGGAAGATACCCAGGGAACAGAGGCAAAACTAAGGGAAGTTCGAGAATTTAATGACATCGGAAGACATTATCCAATACCCATGAGATACACCGAGTTACTTCCGTTGCTTGTCGAAAGGAACCTTATCATACCAATGAAGTCTGTACCAAGAAAACCTCCTTATCCGAAAGATTACAACAGTCGTGTCTGGTGCAGCTACCACATAGGCGATTCGAGTCATCACACTGAAAATTGTAGGGCCCTGAAGGACAGAGTTCGAGATCTTATCAGAATAGGAATTTTTGATTTTGAAGACGGACAACCCCGATTCTTCAGCCAGCCAGCCGTTGCCCGAGGGGCAAAGTCGAAGGAAGGTCAATACCGAGCCCAAGGTTCGGATAACACAGAAGTAGGTCACTCAAGCAGGATAAAGTTAGGAGTCAAGAATAAAAGCGTTTCAGAAGATGAACTTGCACACAAGCGCGACCAGCTCGAGCATGAGAGGCACAATCTGAGCATGAAATCAAAGAATGTACAAGACGAGCACCAGAAGCTGCACTTTGAATTCAAGAGTTTGATCCGGGTGACACCGCGGAAGAGTGGGTTAATGGTATGATTCTGGCGAGGAACGGTTCGAACGCCGGAAGCGTAAATGCAAGAATAGTAAGAATAAAGTCGATCATTATCAAAGAAGTTTGGAAGAAGGCGAGGGCCAACGCGACTTTCTCCAAAATGAGTTGGAAAGTAGTCTGGCCATGGAAGATATCCTGAAATCAAGTCTACACCAGGAAAGGAATGAATCACAAGCCTTCCAAATAGAAAACGCAGCACTCAAAGAATGATAGTGAGGCTCGAGACTGCTTTACATACCAAAGGTGAGATTCGTCTTTGTGCAATGACCGTTAAGCTACAAAAAGGCCGAGCAAACAATATGGGAGAAAGACCAGGACATGAAGATGGTTACGACTCAAGCCCGACAAGTAGCTCAACAGTTAGCATTTAGCGATGCAAAGAGCACCAATAAGCGAGAATATGGATCCGGCATTGGACCGCCAAGGAAAAACCGACGGGACTATTGAATGAGGTCAAGACATTAGGTGCCGTGGCTCACCGCTATCTGTAAAACCCTAATACCGGATGTAATGAAACCTTTTGGTCTGAATGAAAGATGTCCTATTGGGACAAATCACTTGCGGAATCAATGCTTTATTGCATTCATGCATTGCATTTGCATCACGTTCTTTGCATTGTTTTATCATCGCATGGCACTTCATCATTTAATACACGGGGTTCGATGGCGTAATTAATCGAAAAATGGAACGAATTGAAGAGTCGAGGCTTGACCGTTAGAAGAAAAAAATCGAAAAAGAGCTTAAGAAGAAAGAGAAGATAAATGTTTTCAATACGAGGGAACTCGCCTAGTCCCCGATTTGGTCATTCCTCCGCATTTCAAGGTTCCCGGATTTATGCAGATGACGGAACCAATTGCCCAAGATTCACTTAACCATGTTTTGTAGAAAAATGGAAGGATACATGAAGAACGAAGAATTGTGATTCACCATTTCCATGATAGCTGACGGACCAACAAAGAAGTGTGGTATAACCGTTTGAACAAAACCAAGTTAGGTCATGGGGTGACCTCGCTAATGCCTTCTTGGATCAATACAAATATGCTTTAGATTTAGCACCACCGTCGCCGATTTCTTCAGAATGAGAGAATGAGGCCGAGTGAAAGCTTCAGGGAATATGCATTAAGGTGGCGATGTTTGGCGACCCAAGTCCAGCCTCCTATAGCAGAAGAAGAGTTGACTCCCTTGTTCCATTCAACACTTCCCTCTTTCTTCTTCGATATGATGTTGGAAAAATCGAGAAACAGATTCGAAGATTTTATGACGATTGGAGAAAGGATAGAATATGCAGTCAAAGAAGGAAAATTGGGGTCTAAGTCTAAGGACCGAAGCGAAGATAAGATAGATAAGGATGGAGAGGTAAATGAGTGTCATCTCCAAGGTTCGCGTGGCCGTAAAAGAAGGAGACAGACTGACAAATCGGGGTCATCAAGGAAAATTCCTCGGAAGAGCGCAAATTTGGAAGTGTTTGGAATATCTATCTCAGACATTTGGCCTCATCTGGTAGAGGGTCACTATCTTGTTCCTAGGCCGATGAAGAGTGCACCTGATCTGTATGCCCATAGTTTTGACTCGAGTAGCACATGCGAATTCCATATGGGGGCACTGGGGCATCCCACCAGAAAATGTAGACCTTTACTGGAGGAAATCAAGAAGCTGGTCAATGATGGAACCCTGACACAAGAGCTGATCAAGCAGTGGAAGACCAAGGATGAAAAGCAAATCTACATAGTGCTGAAGAAGCCATAGATGTCTCTACATTAAAATACATTCCTGAAGTAATACAAGGGATCAACTCTATGTGGCCCCCATGTGGCAAAGATCTTTTGTGATGGGGCATGTTTGTTGATTTTTATTTTCAATAAAGAACACATTTCGCTTAACATATAATGTTTTTGAAAGCACATAGATATTTTCTCGTCGTTGTAGGACACTAGATATCAATTGCAAGATGTGACACTAGATAGATGTCGTGACAACGATGATGTGTGATCTTCCCCGCCAGACTCTGGTCAGCAAAGCGAGATTATTACTCTTTCGATGATATTCAAGGACGAAAAAGCTCTAAATGTCAACCATGTAGAGTTGCTTGAAATTGAAACTCTAGGCATAATCTTCTAGGTAGTAAAAAAGAAATAGAACAAAAAAGAAGAGAAAAAGAAAAGAAGGAAAAAAGAAATGAAAATAAAGGAGGAGAAAATAATAATAAAAAGTACTCCTATGTTCGAAACCTGGTAATAGGCTTGTTCGGATAAGAGTATGGAAATTTTGGGGCACTCCGCTGAAGCGATAGGGTGGAGATATATCATCCAATTCAAGAAACCTTAGCTTCATGAGTGATGGTAATATTTTTAAATCGTGACTATGCCGAGTAACTTGGGGCAGTGTTGTTTGCTCCATCGTTGTCCTCAAGACAAAGGACTGTGACGAATTGATTTCCTCAAATAATGATAAAAACAAAAACAAAAAAAAACAAAAAAGAAAAAAGAAAATAGGCGATATTATAGGAAAAATTAAGACTCGCACCACCTAGAACTTTATTCCTAGAGTAATATTTCTGCGCTCGAGTGGTTATACAAGCCTACCCTTTTGGGGGCGGAGTAGATAATGAGAATTGAGAAAGAGTAGCACTCTGCAGCAACGCGGTAATCATGAGGATGAACCGAGTCACCAGGGAAGACTTTACATCTTTGAATTACCAAGTGGTTGAATCTAAGCCACTCTTGCACATGATATCCAGAGCTCCTATGCTGTGTTTTCAAAATCTTGTATGTTAATCTAAATGATACCCTTTAGTGGAACACCAATCAGCAAATTGACAAGTTAAAGCAACAAAAATTTCCATGTATTACTTCAAGGGTAAGATCCAGAACACAAGGTTGCGGATACTATTGAAGCCCCTAACCAGAAATGACATCACAATGTATAGAATGAAGATGATAACAGAGGTATAGGTGTCAGACAGCTCAAGAACAAGAAGTGAATTCCAGCCACGATGCCTTGTTTGGTTCAAAAAATGAAGGACGAACCATAACAAGAATGAGCTTACAAAGTGTGGGAACGGTAAAAAAGTAAACATTGAGTCTCCAAAGAATTAAAGCACAGAGATCGATGAATGGTGTCCGTCAAGAGGCAACAAGAAGATTGAGGTTAAGAAGCATTTCGCTCACCCCGAGGATGAAATTAACAAATACTCAGAATGTTGGGTCAAAAGAACTGGAAGATAGCCGAGCACGATCGAATAGGGCAATACAGAACAGAAAGAATAGTAAGAATCTCTGCACACGCATGATATAATGTTTGTTGGTGAAGAGACAGAAACTCCGAAGAAGAAAGGCGGGTGCTCGTGCAAACGAACAAGAGCAGATGCCCATTGAGCAAAATTTGACAGAAATAAAGATCAAAATTGAGCATACCGCAAAAGGAAAGGAAATAGAGAAATCAGAAGAATGACTTTTCAGGACATAAGATTAACAAAGAAAAAAGAAAAATAGGAGAAAGAAAAGCACAACATTACATGCATCATATAGATAGGGGCATGTCAATTTTGCTTGTTCCTAAACAGGTATTTGAAGAATTATCGAAGAATTTACCAAAGTCTCGAAAGAACCATAGCCATGTCGGCGTCAGATCCAGATATTAAATCCTTCGGGTCATCGATAAGTCCTTCGGGCACGATGTTAAGTCCTTCGGGCCATCAGTAAGTCTTTCGAGCGTGGTGTTAAATCCTTCGGGTCATCAGTAAGTCCTTCGGGCATGATGCGACAGCATATCAGCGTGAGTCCCCATAGAACAACAGCCATATCGGCGTCAAATCCAGATGTTAAATCCTTCGGTTCATCGATAAGTCCTTTGGGCACGATGTTAAGTCCTTCGGGCCATCAGTAAGTCTTTCGAGCGTGGTGTTAAATCCTTCGGGTCATCAGTAAGTCCTTCGGGCATGATGCGGCAGCATATCAGCGTGAGTCCCCATAGAACAATAGCCATGTCAGCGTCAGATCCAGATGTTAAATTCTTTGGGTCATCGATAAGTCCTTCGGGCACGATGTTAAGTCCTTCGAACCATCAGTAAGTCTTTCGAGCATGGTGATAAGTCCTTCAGGCCATCAGTAAGTCCTTCGGGCATGATGCGGCAGCATATCAACGTGAGTCCCCATAGAACAATAGCCATATCGCCATCAGATCCAGATGTTAAATCTTTCGGGTCATCGATAAGTCCTTCGGGCACGATGTTAAGTCATTCGGGCCACCAATAAGTCTTTTGAGCATGGTGATAAGTCCTTCGGGCCATCAGTAAGTCCTTCGGGCATGATGCGGCAGCATATCAGCGTGAGTCCCCATAGAACAATAGCCATATCGGCGTCAGATCCAGATGTTAAATCCTTCGGGTCATCGATAAGTCCTTTGGGCACGATGTTAAGTCCTTCGGGCCACCAATAAGTCTTTTGAGCATGGTGATAAGTCCTTCGGGCCATCAGTAAGTCCTTCAGGCATGGTGCGGCAGCATATCGGCGTGAGTCAAAAAAAAAACAATAGCCATAGCGGCGTCAGATCCAGGTGTTAAATCCTTCGGGTCATCGGTAAGTCCTTCGGGCACGATGTTAAGTCCTTCGGGCCATCAGTAAGTCTTTCGAGCATGATGATGAGTCCTTCGGGCCATAAATAAGTCCTTCGAGCATGATGCGGTAGTCTTAGTAGCGTAGGTCCAAAAATGGCAACAGCCTCGTAAAAAAAAAGAGGAACCTGCATTTTCAAGCCCCAGTGAAAGGTTCCATAGAGGGAGAACCCTAAATCCAGAATCTCAAAAAGAACTCTCAGTCGAAGGAATTCACCTATGACACAAGGTTATATAGGAAACCTTTTGTGTCGAAAGCGAAGAGTCTTATATAGGAAAGGCTCCGATCTTCAATGTCTTAGAATGAAAGGTTCTATATAGGAAGAACCTGTAGCTCTGAAATTTCAGACGCCAAAAGTTCTATATAGGAAGGACTAACGGCTCCAGGGTTTGAAGACTAGCAGTTCTATATAGGAGGAACTCCCAGTCGGAAGAATCCATCAAGCGGCGCAAAAGGTTTTATATAGGAGAAACCAGCGTTGAAGACGGAGAGTTCTATATAGGAATGACTCCAAGCTGTACAGTCTCGAAGTGAAAGGTTCTATATATGAGGGACTCATAACTCGAGGCTTCAGAGTGAAGGGTTATATAAAGGAAGAGCCTGTAGTTCCAAGATCGGAAGGTGACGAAGTTCTATATAGGAAGAACTTACGAGCCCGAAGATTCAGCTAAGGAAGAGCGGAGATGTCCAAAAGAACACGTTTTTCCAAAGCTACAAACAGGGAAGTCTGATAAAAATGAGTGCTTATGAATCTTTGCTTTGTTTCCCATTCCATGAGAACAAGCAAAGAGGGGAAACTGTAATCACTCATTTTTTATCTGTTTCTGTTAATATTTTAATGTAATAATTAATTAGTGTTGCTATTGTATGTTTACATATGAACATGTTTGTTATTAATATGTGTGTAATATATGTGTATGTGTGTGCTTGCATGTATACATATACGATATTAGTGCTACAATTATTATTATGAAAATTATTAATATTAATATTATTGGGCTATATTAAGACAGAAACTAAATAAAATAAAACCCAAATGCTAACAGCCCAGTTGTAAATTACATAAAACCCAAAAATGTATTAACATTTACATAAGAATAATCTGTTAACCTAAACCCAAACCTAATTAAAATCCCAGAACCCAGGTGGCCTAATATCATCTTTTCTTCCATGCAGCCATGCAATCTAAGCCGTTGGATCAAGGCTTGATCCAACGGCCCAGATCAAAAGAAATGGGACATTTCTTGTCGTGTGAACCCACGCGCGGGCTAATCACCTTCCCACGCGCGCGTAGCACGAAGACCGTAGCTATTCACCCTTCCACGCGCCCTCACTGATGGTCGCCACGTGTCCAGATCAACGGTGACCATCCTTGGCTCTGCCACCGTACAACCACCGTCATGGTAACCTGCAAAAAGGGACAGGAAAGCATGAGGAAAAATTTTACGGCAAGCAACCATGAAGCAGTTGATCTTATTTTATTGTATGTAAAAGGATATATGTATGAAAAAAATCTGATAACGGGGGGGAGACAAAAAAAAGGGGTTCTTCAGATAAAAAAAACAGTTGTAACGGGTTTTTTTTTTAAATCGAAAAAAAAGGAGTTTCCCAAAAAGGTATTGTTGCTTCTTTCTTCTTCTTTGCATGTTGAGTGAAAAAGGAATAATATCAAAGGAAAAAGAGAGTGAGGAGAGACGTTTACCTTAGTCGCCGGCGAACCTCCCTTGGCCGGCCATAAACTACATGTAGTGAGCCGACAAAAGGAGAAGTTTTGGTTTCGGTTTATACAAAAGAAAAACAGCTTGTTTCGGGTTTTTTTTCTAGATCTAAGATAGGGGTTTCTTTTAACTTTAAAAATTAGATTTTTTAGGTTCGGTTTGGAAAGGAGATCGCTTCAGGACGGGGTTCGAGGCCCACCGGCGTCGACGAGCGTCAGCTGGTGGCGTCCAAGTAGGCCGGTGCGACCGAAACGTCGCCAGATTCTGGAAACGATGGTTGAGTTCGCGATGGACTCACGAACGCATATGGTCTAGATGAAAACTTAGGGAGGTTTCTCGGTTTTTTGGGAGAAAATAAACAAAGGAAAAATTGTTTCTTTAGAATGAAAATGGGAAATGATTAAGGGAGAAAGAAAGAAGCCGAATTAGATGTGTAATAATTTTAAAAAGGGTCTAATGTCATGGAAGGTCCTTCCATGTTTACGTTCTTTTCGTTTTGGGTTTACCACGTGGGTAAAATACACTATCGGTCCCTCTGCGTTTTCGAAAAGTCTCAATTCAGTCCCTAATTTTGTGAAATTAGACTTTTAAATGGTGAAATTACCTCCCCAGTCCTTCCGCATTTTGAATATTTGTACTTTAGGCTTGCCCCTTGGTCAAATCACAGGTTCAGTCCTCCTAAGCTTTCTTGGTTTTGTAATTTCGTCCCTAAATCGCATATTACTGTCTTTTAATTTCTGTTTCTTATATTTATTTCTTTTCATTTCAGTCATGTTTCATATTTAAATATTCATGTTCATTTATTATGATCGTATATGTTGATGCAGATTTTTGCCTTTTATATGTCTCTTGTATATGCCTTGAGTTTTTATGTTTACATGTATATGTGTGTTAAGTTTATAATGATTATGTATCTATTTGTTCGGTTATTCGTATTAAGCATGTTATGTTCTAGTTGACTCGTACACGGTATGTTTTGTATTTTTGTATGTGTGTATGTTCTCTTAGCTTTTTAGGTTATATGTTAGTATATTTTCTTTTATATATATGATATGTTGTCCACATATGTTGAAATATGTTTTATTACTAGCATGTATGTCTTTTTGAAATATTTGTTCGTCTATATATGTATTTATTCCTACCTTGTTATTGTGGCATGTTAAGTTTGCTTTTATCTGATATTAAGCTTGGTATGTATATGTGTATTTTAATTGCGCATTTCATTTATGTTAGATTAGTATTCTGATATGTGAATATTTACTGTTTTTAAATTATCTGCTATGTCTTATATTTTTGTCATTAAGATTGCATATGGTATATAAATTATTAATGCGGTGCCCTTTTATCCGAGCGTAAACGGGGCCAGTATCAGGCGTAGTGATAGTGGTTGGGCGTTTATTCTCGGATAACGGGGCCCTTAAAATTTATTCGCAATTATGATCGAATTTTAAAATAATCGTCACTCTAATCCGGAAAATCCAATATTAATAAAGTGGTAATTATTAAAGTACCAGTTTTGGGCGGTGTGGGGTGCTAATCCTTCCCCATCCGTAACCGACTCCCGAACCCAATCTTTTTGAATCTCTGGTTTTATGGTGTCCGGCCTACCTAAGTGGCCGGTGGCGACTCCATTTTTTAATGCGGTTTCTTTTAAAACCCCATGGAATAAATATTTTATATCCTAAAAATCACAAACACCTTTCAAACACCTTCGAAAACCACAGATCATTTTATTTAGCGATGAGAAGAAAAAGACATCGCTACAGAAACAAAAGCAATGAGTTTAAATGAACTACCTAATCAAACCAATAGTAAACATTAGGTAATCTTCACCCGTGGTCCTTTTTGTTTAGGGTTTATTCTATTTTAGTCACCCGAATTTAAAAAGATTATTCCTGTCACTTACGTTTTGAATCATGTCTGTTTTGGTCCCTTGACAATTAACTTCCGTTAATAAAAAAAATTAATTTCTAATTTAACCCCAAAACTTTTAAAAATTTATTTTTCACCATCTTCTCCAAAACTTGAAAACTTTATTTCTCCGCCTACCACCCAATCCCGACCCTCTTTTCACCGCCACCCTCCTCCACCCCAAAAAAGAGGCTGAAACTATGGTGGGAATTTTAATTTGTTCTGAAATAAACCTCCGCATGAAATACACACTAACATTGCTCGGTTGTTTTCTCGGTATGAAATACAATGACAGCAACACAACACATACAACTATATTGATTCCGGAAGAAGTTAAAAGAGCTCCAATGTCCATCTCAGCCCTCTATATCCTTTTTTTTCAAACTAGAAATTTCAGTAACTAAAGAACTTAACCGAGCAAGGACTCAATATTACTTTCAATTTGCTCAAAACGAAGTTTTTTTCCATGACAATTACTGCAAAAAGCAAATTGGCTCAATCTGGGCAAATATTAAAAAAATAGTACAAGACGGAAACTCGAACAAAATTAAACCAATTAAAAAAAGAAAGAAATATTAAAAAAACTAAATACCTGGGCAAAAATCAGAGCCCCATAAAGCATAAGAACTTCGAAAAGGTTCCCAGCACACTCAATGAGATTCTGAAGCAAAATGATTCGCTTAAAAAGTGGGAAATCAAATGCTTGGAAAATTTTAAGTTTATTACTTAAAACGCCAAATGCTATGCTTTTCCTTTAACTTCAAATAAAAACAAATAAAAAGAGGACATACAATTCGAACAATTTGCAGGAAGAAAAATAGGATCAATTAAAGAGCCCTAATTTCAGAAAATAGAAGATGGTATTATCTTCAAAGCAATTTATTGGGGAAAAAACTAAAAAGTTAAAACAATAATTACACGCGCCAAAATGTTTTCATGTTTCTGACTACCGGCAGCAACAATCCCGCGAATGCCACGTTTAAAAGAGTGGGTTTATTAGATATTATTTACTGATTAATGAATGTGGTGAAAAGAGGGTCGGGATGGGTTGTGGGCGGAGAAATAAAGTTTTCAAGTTTTGGGGTGGAGGAGGGTGGTGGATCCATGGCGGTAAAAAGAGGGTCAAGATCGGGTGGTGGGCGGAAAAATAAAATTTTCAAGTTTTGGGAAAGATGCTGAAAAATGAAAATTTGAAAGTTTGGGGGTTAAATTAGAAACTAATTTTTTTATTAACGGAAGTTAACGGTCAAAAGACCAAAACAAACACAATTCAAAACGTAAATGACAAGAATGATCTTTTTTTAATTTAAGTGATCAAAATAAAACAAATTTCAAACAAAAGGGACTACGAATGAAGATTACCCTAAACATTAAGACTTGGCGTGAAAAGAAAATTTAAAATGAAAATAAGTAGGTTACCGTAGCAGTAGCCGGAGCTACAGGATCTTTAAAGCAGGGATTCTTATTTAGATCATAGGGAGGAACTGGAGTGTCCTGTCCGTTTCCGAATGTTGGCCAAAACCCATGGATGGTGAAGTAGTCGGGTATTTGGTTGATACAACTTTGAGGTGGTTGCAATGACCTACAATAAGAATCCGGCCATATCATACTCAGTTTATAAAACTGGAAGGGGGCTTGTGCTGACACTAGTACCGAGCCCCATAGCACAGCCGCAGCAAATGCTAACAACTGCTTCATAACCGTGTTGCTTACGACAACTCAAAGAAGAAGAAGAAGAAGATATATATTCAATCTCTTAATACTAAGCTTGCATTTCCATTTCCATGCTAGGGTTTTTATACCAAGTCCTTTCTGGATAAAACAAAGTCATTACCATTATAATAATAATCATTATAGAAAAGGGAAGGTAGCTACGCACATTTTTGCTGTGTTGAAATAGTTAGTATAAAATATACAAAGTTAACTGTAAGGTTTTTATAATGACTGCAATGTTAGGTGATAACTAAAATATCTATACTATTATTAATATTCGTGATTGAGTTGTTAACGATTAATCGAGTATCAACTCATCATCAGTAAGAAAATGACTGCAATGTCATTATAAAACGTACACAAAATTATACGTCTAAGGTTCAAACTTTTATATTTAGTAAAATTCAGAGCTGACGAAATTATAAAATTTTAAGGGTACGAAATTAGAGAAATACATAAATATTCTCCTCAAAAGTTGCTTCAACACTCCATCAGTTCATCCCATATAGTTAGCACATTTTTGTTGTGCTGAGGAAGTAGTTAGTATAAAATATTCTCCTCAGTTATTGTGAATAGTACGAAATACAACAAGGTAGATAGGGCTTAATACAAGGGTGTTTAAATATGTTGTAATCAACTCCGTAGATGCGTGGAAAAGTGATAAAAATAAATTCTTTTTGTAGTTGTTGGTGTTCTTCATAATTTTTTTATTATCTTTTTTTAATAAATAAATTACATTCTTTCGTGATGTCCGCTCTGCATGGTCCTCAACATACTACATAAGTAGAGGAGACGTTACACCAAAAATATTTTTTTTAACAAAAAAATTTGCTGACTTTCCGAACAAGTAATTCCGTAAAACAATCCTGATTTTTTTCAAGCAAATTTCCACGGAGAAAAAAGATTATTTCGAGAAAAATTTTGGTTACAAAATATCAATTTTATCTTTGTTTGAAATGGTTCTCAAAAAAATTTGTACTATTCCAATTTAAAAAAAAATGCCAAATAGGCAAATACTGAGAAAGAAATGTCTACGTACACAACCTTTGTACACATAATATGAATTTCATTATAATTCTTTATTACTTCAAATTTAAATAAAATAATATCTTTATACGGACTGACTTTGTTAATTTTAATTTTTTTTAAAAAGTCTAAAGGTGATTACAAAGTAGTATTTGTTCATATATGTTCTTACCCCCTTGACAAAGCACATACACATTATAGACATAGCGATTTGAACTCGTGTCTTCTCGGATGAACATCATCCGTTTTTTACTGTAACACTTATTAAATTCTGTTAATTTTAAATTTTATAAGTTTAGATTTACTTTTAGTAGTTGATTAAAAGTTTAGATTTAGATTAGATAGACGTGGATTATATATAACTCCCCTATTATATTTTTCATGATGATGAGACGAGAAATTATATTATATGTTCGGCTCGCCATATCATTTATGGTCTTAATCTTTAAAAATAATTTATTCTATTAATTTTTTTCGTGTCATCTTTTTTATCAAGTGAACCGACACTTGGTAAAAAGTGTTTTTAATTTAATTTACAATAAATCTGAGTAAAGATTCACTTGGTAAAAAGATGACATGAAAAAAATTAATAAAATAAATAATTTTTATTGATTGAGATCATAAATGACGTGACAAGCCGAACTTATAATATAATTTCTCTGAAGAGACAAGATTCATATTAGAAGCTGAAGGAATGCCATAGCAGATAACTTAATAGAAATATTATTAACAATAACAATATTAAACCTCTACAGCTACCTTCGTATATTTTTATACTATCTTGCAATAAAAGAGCGTAATATTTTATACTAACTACAGCAAAAAAAAAAATGTGCATAGTTACCTTCTTTAATTATTATTAATTGAAATATATTTTTGTCCTTTCTTAACTACCTTCTTTATAGTTATCATTGTTGTGAACATGGGTGATAATGATAAAAAACAACTTGATTATAAAAGATTCTTGCATAAGAAATTTAATGAAACTAAGTTTCCAACTTTTTACCGCTAAACACAAGGTTCACTCTCATATTTAGTTGTAGTGTATTTTTTTCTTCTATTTAGTATTAGAAAGGTTTTTAACGAGACACTTGATTTAGGTTATAGTTGTATGATTCAATCTTATCAATAAAATCATATTTGTCGAGAAAAAAAAGGTTCTAAAAGAGTAATTGAGTTGGGAGAGTCGCCCACATAATATGTTTCTGCAGTATTCGATCCAGATTAGTCAACTAATAGATTAGATACAGAATCAAAATCACTAGGTTTCCAACTTTAAACTGAACTATTGGGACGGAGTAATCTACGTTGGTTCCGCCTGCTTCCTTCGCGTTCATCATAAACTTTATTTTTTTTCTCCAATTTTATTTCATCATCAATTAAATCGCACCGTGAACTTTTCGGACAAAAAACATTCGAGTCACAAACTCTAACAATTACTATTATTTAAAAAAAATATTTGGACATTTATTAATTGAGTTGCTATTCATTTCATCGGGGAGCATTATGAATAGTATAGATATTTTGATTATTTCTTAATTGATGATACAAACTCATTTAAAAGTATTATTAATAGTATAAGTATTCGAAATAACAATATTAAACCCTACAGCTACCTTTCTGTATTTTATATTCTGTGCAATATCAGAACATAACATTTTATACTAACTACTTCAACACAGCAAAAATGTGCCTAACTACCTTCTTTTTATAATGATTATTATAACAACAATTACTTTGTTTTATCCCAAAAGGACTTGGTATTGAAATCCTAGCATGGAAATGGAAATGCAAGCTTAGTATTAAGAAATTAAATATAAAATCTTCTTCTTCTTCTTCTTTGAGCTGTGTCTTAGGCAAAATGGTTATGAAGCAGTTGTTGTTAGCATTTGCTGCAGCTGTCCTATGGAGCTCGGTAGTGTCAACTCAATCCCCTAACTTTGGGTACTATAACCTGAGTTTGATATGGCCGACTTCCTTTTGCATCTCTGCACCAAAAAATTGTATCAGTCCAATACCCAAAATCTTCACCATCAGTGGCGTATGGCCAACTTTACAAAATGACACAGCTCTTCCTCCTTATGATCCAGTTGATAATAACTGCAATTATAGTCCTGCAGCTCCAGCTGATATGGCGGTAAGCTACCTGTTTTCATTCTAAATATTTATGTTCTGAGTTTTACCTACTGTTTCCATGGGTCTTTCCATTAATAAAATATGTGTAAATTACATAAATTATCATTGGAGTTTACTCTCAGACCTATTTTGATTATTGAAGTTTCAACATATATATTCAATTTACTCATTGAAGTTTAGACATTAAACCTTTAGAAACTTCAGTGGCTAAAATAAATTTGAGAGTAAAATTCAGTCATAATTTACCCGTAAAATATATGCTTTAGAAAAAAAAAATTGATTACTATTACGAAATGAGTGATTGTTTAATTACTTAATTAAAAACTCATTGAAGTGTAGACTGCACTGAAACCCATTCAAACGAGGCTACGAAAACATGGCCAAGCCTTTCAAATGGTGCTAGTAATCAGCTCTTCTGGGAAGTTGTATGGGCAAACCAAGGAATGTGCTCGGATTATCCTCAGGATCCTTTGACTTATTTTACTAGCGCCTTAAATCTTGCCGAGAACAGCAAATACGACCCACTCAAAGCTAATATAATTACGAACCATCAGATTCTACTATTAGTCATTGTATTTGGTTCATTTTTTTCATTGTTGAACTTGAACATGCAGTTTTGGGGGTTCAACCATCAAGTACTACTGCATACAAAATAAGCACTTTATTAGGCAATGTGAAAAAGAACGTGGGATTCTATCCTCAAATCTCATGCAGTATTGTCTCAAATAAACTATACCTGAGGGAGGTCCGTTTCTGCTTTAAAAGAGCCAAGCCACCAACTCAGCTCCAAGATTGCCATAGCCAAATGGATTATGTATGTAATTCTGTGCCAACAGCCCAACAAAATGTTATATTTCCTCCCGCAACGGCTATCAGTTCTAGCCACGGTGCAAGTGGGGAATTATTGGCTTCTGCCTAGTGGCTGGGAATACTTGAAAAAACTAGTATCGTAATAAGGAAATAATTTCGGCTAGATCCCCTATTCCAAATCTTTGTATTGTGTATTCTCACGTGTCGTGATGTTAGTTTCGACATGTTAAAATAAAGGTATAATACTAAAAAAATGCCCTTAACGTTTGACTGAATTGTCATTTTGACTCCTATTCTTTTTTTAAAGTAATTTAGCCCTCAACGTTTTATTTTAGATCAAAATTGCCCATCTGCGGATGAAAACTGTTAGTCAAACAACGGTAAATGACTTAAAATGATATGAAAAACTTATGATATTATTCGTCGCGATAATAGTGTCATATAGGCACATATTATGACGTTTGCACTACAATGGTTATGGTGTTGGTGGTCATCTCTAGTAGACATTGTTAAAACGGTTCGTAGAATTGGGAAGGTGCAGTTCAACCATGTACTCAGACAAAGCAATATAGTGTTTGACTGCCTTGTGTTGGTTGGTATTCATCGCCAAATTTCCTTCATAGCTTGGTAGTAGGATGGGTGAACATTAGATGTGTTTAGTTTGATTGTTGAGGTGTTTATTGGTGTGGGTGGTTGATGCGTCCTTTGTTCCGCTGAACTGGCTTTTTTGAATAGGTGTTTTACAAACAGTGAAGTGCTGACTGTTCTTTATTTTTCTTATGAGGCTATACTTTTTTTTTCGCTCGGCATTCGAATTTTTATTAATAAAGCCCAAAGCTCAAATCTAACAATATGACTTGTTAAAAACTTCCCTAAACTGAGAAAATGTGTACACACCGTCGGATTAAAAGTACAACCGTAGAACATTCCATTACAAAACCGAATTACCTCTACTTCCTTACACATTACCAGACTCAAAATAAAGCATAAACCCAACCACACTTTCACGTATTCCAGGCACTAATTAGATTATGCCCCTAACCTGCAGCACACTTCATGGAAATTAGCAGTCTGCAACATAAAGCAGCAGAAACACCAAACCAGAAGCCACGTTTCATCTCAAGTTACCACCAAGCTTTGAACATCTCACTCCTTCTGAGACCCACCTTTGCCAAATGATCCGCCATTGCATTTCTATCCCTTGGAACCTAAGCAAATTTCACTCTTTTGATTTTTCTAACCAGATTATCAATATTTTCAAAGAGATTCCACCACCTCCAAGGTCGCAGTACGATAGAGGTAACCCAGTCAAGTTCAACGCAACTTGCGAATCGGACTCCACCACCAGCTTGGTCATACCCTTCCAAATTGCCTCAATGAAGACCTCGAGAGCAGTTTTAATTGCATAAAGTTCTGTGAAATCCGAGCCACACTTTAACCAGTATACCCGTGATTCTTTTCTCCATAGATCCTCTCTAGCCTTTAGCGTATCCCACAGCTTATGTTTACACAGAGACAATTCTTTTTGGAGTTCTGCACTTAGTTCACTGTGATCTCCTTGCTTTTCAATTTCATTTATCCGCCTCTCCAACCCTTGTTTTTGCACATCAAAGTCATCGCACCCATTCTTGTTCCAAGCTTTCAAATCCCTTTTCACTTGTTTTAATTAGATATTCAGCTCCATGCCTTCCTTTGTTGCGGCATCATAAGCCTCCTTAATGACCTCCGAGTACCCTTCTTGGTTTGACCTATTTCTTACCACGTTGAAGTCTCCCCCTATAAACCAACATCTTTGACAATTGCTTTTCAAGCTTCCAACATCACTCCACAACTGCCTCTGCTCCACCGGATCACATGGTGCATATACATTTACTATTACACAGCTTAAACCAGTCAACAACCATTTCCCTCACACCACTAGCACATTGTCTCTGCTTATACTGCTTACTAATTGGAATTTGCTTTTATCCCATATTGTAAGTAGACCACCTGATCTGCCTTTAGACGCTGAAAACCTAAAATCAAAGTCATCATCACACCATAGCTTCCTGATATTATCCTCGAAGACCTACTCTTTTTTGTTTCTCGTAAGAGTACCACCTCAATTTTGTGCACCCGAATCACCTTCTGAATAGCCGACACCTTCATTCCCGAACCCATACCGCGAACATTCCACGACAGCAGCTTCATAGCCCACAATCAAAAACTCCGAATTAAGCTTCTTTATCTCGTAGCTCTACTTCCTCTAAAGCAACTAAATCTCGGATTGTTTCTTCTTCTTCTTCGGATTGCTTCTACTTCCTCTAAACACCATATTGCATGCATATCTGAATCAGAAAGAGATCTACCATCTATCTCTGAATCTTCTAATGCATTACTTTAGTTAGGGCGGTGGACTTTATGGTTGGTGTATGTCATTGTCAGGGGTTGGAGAATATTTGTTTTTTAGATGTTTGTTCTCTTTGTATCTTCGGTTACCATTATGCATTGCTGAAAAAAGAAATCACACATCAATTAAAAATTAATTTTATAAAATTATATAAAATATAGTTTTTTTTCTTCTACGTGTTATTCTGCCAAGTCATTTCAAGTTGACTAACAATTTTCATCCGAAAATGTCATTTTGACCCAAAATAAAACATTGAGGACTAAATTGCTTCAAAAAAAGAACATTAACCAAAATAATAATTCAGTCAAACGTTGGAGGCATTTCTTAGCATTATGTCCAAAATAAATGACTATATAAACGTTTCTTGTACTAGTCTTCTCATTTTATGCATAAATTATTCAATGTCCAAAATTTTCTTTTATATATATATATATATATTAAATTCAGTCTAAAAGTTTAGAATTTAATGACTTAATTGTAAGTTAACCTAGTATATTTTAATGGATAAATTATACCAGTGATCACCGAACTATTTGGGGATACCTATTTTGACCACTGAACTAGGCAACTCATCAATTAGACCACCTAACTTATTAAATTGACCTATTTTGACCACCACCATTAAAAAACTAACGAATGGGTGATGTGGCAGTTAATGAAAATTTATAAAATTACACATTTGGCCCCTATTATTTAACCAGTTGGTGACATGTTCTAAAACTAAAGACATAAAGTACAATTTATCTAACTTACATCCGAAAATGAATTTGTGTTGAAAATAATTTATTTAGCAAAAGTTCGGCTCAAAAAGCTCGCGAGTAGGCTCGAAATAATTATATATATATATATATTATAGTACACATACACAAAAAGTAATCTATTTAGCAAAAGAAAAGCAATAAAATAAATTAGAGAAAATTCACAAAAAGCAAGTTAACTAAAATAAATTGGGTACTCTTTTCCCCCTTTCTCGACATTGAATTTCGTTTTGGTGTTGGTTATGAAATAAGTTTTTAACAAGGTCTCATATTTTATAAAAAAAAATTATAGCAAAATTGTTCATTTCGAGCCAAGTCGAGCCCAAATTGAGCCCAATAGTATTATTTCCGAGCCGAACTCGAGCCTAAAATTTCGAGCTCAGCGAGCCTCAAACCCAGCCCAGTAATATTGTTTCCGAGCCGAGCCTGGCCAAGCTCGGCTCATTATCACCCCTAATTACAAATAATATAAACTATACCAAGGTAGTCATAGTGTTTAATAATGTTGTTTCAAAATATTCATACTATTGATCTCATTCGTTAATTGGGTGTCAATTCATATGTTAATCAAATTTTCGTATTATTATACAATTTTCTTAGTAATTTTATATTTTTGAATAACTTCGTTATTTTTCTTTTATTTTAAAATAAACTAATAATTGAACTTTTTAAGTTACTGAATTTTTATTAATAAATATGTTTCTTAAATTCTTCGCAAGTTTGTGTATTTTCATTTAATAAGTTGTATAATTTTTGCAATAATTTTAATTTTTTGTTCGTATTTACAAATTTTCTAATTGTTAAACTATTTCTATTATTATGAAAATATATAAAAAATCATTCATATTTAAAACATGACATAGGTTGTTTTTACATAATAAAGCATAAGCATGAAGGAAGTGATGACAAATATATTTTTATTACATTAATATATAATATTCTTTTTAGTATATGATTCATTTATGAAATTAATTATAAGCTTCAGTTAAATTAATCGACACATATTTTAAGCTTTTTTATTCTTATATTTCATGTGTCTGTATGATTTGCTAAAATATATGTTATTAATTATTGATGTTATTACATATTTTATAATATGATTTATTTTCTATGAAGTTTTAATTTATTTAAATAATTTAAAAATATTTATTATAAAACTAAATATCATATAAATCTACTTCTATAGAATGAAATGATAACAAAAATATTTCTCAAAACATGAAGTTAATAATAATAATAATAATATGCATGCTTATGATTAATTGAAAATATCAAGTTTAGTATAACTCGTGTTACCGAGGGATCTAAGTAGGAATGATGCTGAACGTTGAAGTACAAATAATTTGGGAGAAATGAAATGACCAATTGATATATTTTTAAATATGAATTGTTAAATTTATTGAATTATTTTTAATTAAGACTAAATTGGAAGAATATATAAGTTTTGAGGACTAAAACTATCATTATATCAAAAGTTGTTAAATGCCCGCTTGTATTTTAACAGAGGAGTGACCCAATGGTAATTAAAACTTTAGTTGAGTGAGTCAATTGTAACTTTTAATAATTGAGTGAATCAATCATAACTTTTGTAATATTTAAGTGACCTTTAATATAGTTTACCCTGAAGCTTAAATAGGCATGCAAGTAGAAAAAAGGTTATCGTAATAGTATTTTTGTTTTTGTTTTTTTTAATTTTACATGATCTTCAAATAAATAACATAAAAACCATACAAAAACGATCGCATCCGTATTTGATAAAATTCATATATGAATTTTTTACCCCATCACGTTAAAGTAGTATTAAATAAATTTAAGAAAATATTACACAATGTGTAATTTAAATTGCAAATGCAATATTTTGTTTGGATGTGTAATTTCTATTATACAAAGTTAAAATCAGAATGAAGCATCCTCCTTTCGTCGAACGACCCACACATCGTTTATCGTCTATTATGCCGTCGTTCATCGCGAATCATTCAAATGAACTATTTAATGATTTTGGCATTTCATACAGCGTCGGTTAATTTTCGAAGACGAAGTAGTGGGATAAATGGTCATGATGGTCCGACGACGGATGTGATGGGCGGCGGTGTGACAATCGACGGCGAAATCATGTCAAATTGGGATTTGGGTTTGGGGTGGTAGAGATTTTAAAATTTGGGGCTATTTTGTGAAATTTGAGGTTATTTTATTTTATTAATTTCTATTTGGTTTTAAATACAATTTCAGAAATTTAAGAAGATGACACATGTTATATAACGAAAGTTAACGATGAAAATTAGCGGACAGTAACAGCGGGGCACCTATTTGACTAACGCTGAAAACGTTAGACGCATATTTGGCTCAAAATAAAGTTTAAGCACATAACTGGAAAATTTTTTAATTTAGGCACTTATTTGACTGTTAAGCCTTATTTTTTCAATCTATTACTCTCCAACACATGATCAATCATTATCCACAATCTAATAAAAAATTTAAAATAAACAATAATTAATAATCCAATTCAAAAAATAAAAATAAGGAACCTAACCATAAAGGTGGCGAACGGGTCAATGGGTTCGGGTCATTTCGGTTTCGGTTATTTCGGGTCTGATATTATTCGGTTCAAATTCGGTTCGGTTCTAGTTCGGTTATATTTGCTTTGGGTCATTACGAGTCAGTTGATTTTCGGTTCGGTTGATTTCAGTTCGGGTCAATGGGAGATCGGTCGGTTTTAATCAAGTTTTTAGGTTGGTCAGTTTTTTACACCCTATATATGGCTTTATAAAGCCAATATATTTGACTTTTTGGTGAGTTATACGGCTATTCATATCTCATCTTTCTTTATTTCTATTAATATCTTTTATTTATTTTGGGTTGTCTTCGATTCGGGTTGCTTTCGGTTCGGGTCCATTCGGTTCAGTTTCAACTAAAAAATCGGTTCGGTTTCGATTTATTTCGAATTTAGGATCAAATTTTAGGTCATCATGTTCGGGTCGATTCGGGTCTCGGATCAAGTTTACTAGGTCTACCTAACCAGATACCCGGCTAGTCCAAAAATTACGACTTAACCCGACTCCTGAAATTTAGCATGATGAATACTCGATCCGAAAATGTTTTTAAAAGTAAGAACACTCATTTATTTCTTTACCAAGTTGGTGGTAACATATCAGATACTTTTTTTTGTTAAGTTATATTACAATATTCCTAGAGTAAATGTCGGGATTTAAACATTTAAAAGGGGTGAAACGGATGAGCATCCATAATCACTAAGTCAATTGATAAAACTTATATATCATATATTTTTAAACTTCTATCTTCCAACACTTCCTTCTCTAACTGTAGCAGGAATCCCAAAATAACCTTATCAAATTCTGTATACTTAGGGACAGTTTGGCACGGTTTGTAAAAAATACTTTTAAAAATGCTGTCAGAAAGTAATTTTAAAAGTGACTTTAAAAAGTTAATTGTAAGATTTTAGTGTTTGGTATTGTTGTCAAAAAATACTTTTTAAAAGATAAAATGTCTATTTTAGATATGATATTATAAAATAAAAATAAATGAACGTAAATAATATTTAAATTCGTTATCACAAAATTTATTAATATTATTACTCTCTCCGTCCTATTAATTTTGTCCCTTATTGACTTTTTAAAAGTCAAAATTTTTAAAATTTGACCATGATTATTTTAAATATTTTAAACAATTAAATTTTATAAAATATATATTTTAAAACTACTTGATTGAAAGTTTATAGAATATATTTTTTATATTTTTCAATAATAAATTTTATATAATAATAGGTCAAAGTTTTAAAAAATTGACCAAAAAAGCCAATAAATGACAAAATTAATGGGACATAGGGAGTATATAAGAAAAAAATAACTTAAATAATGAAAATATAAAAACCATGACAATTCATTAGTACAATTTTTTTATATAAAATATTAGTTTAATATAATGATTATTATTATATTTAATATTATTTTAATATGTTAATATTAATATTAGTGTTAATAATTAGGGGTAAAAAAATAATTTCACACTTAAAATTGATTTTTCACCCTAAAAAGTTAGAAATCTTAATTTTTGAGATTAGGTGAAAAGTCACTTTGTCTTTATGCTCCAAAGAGAAACCAACCAGCGAGAATAACCAACTCCTCGTTATAACGAAAAATTTAATACCACCTTCCCACTACAACAAATCATACAAGACCCTTAACTTGTTTGATCCTTTTTGGTTTTCAATCTGGCAGTTTCAATTTGAATCAAATTTAATATAATTATATTTAATAATAATACTATAAGGATTAAGATCCGCTTATATCGTGTAAAACTAAATTACTTTTATACATTTTTTATTTTTTTCAAACGATAATCTTCACATTTGCCACTATTAATCTCATCAATCCATTTATCTTCATCCAATGATCCAAAAAAGATATAAGACTTTCAAGTTTTATATAGTGCAAGCGGATCATATCTCATACTACAAATACTATCAGATATTTGTTTTTATCACGAATGGATGATAGTAATAAATGAGTAAGATTATTTTTTTTAATTTTTTAAGTGATAATATTTACGTTTTTTACTGTTAATCTTATCTATTCATTTACTTTTATGCAATAGTCTAAAAAAATGTAAAAAATTTAGAGAATCCTATGTGCGCACACGTGCGTGTTCATAATCTTCCACCTCTTTCCCCTTTTTAGCTATTTTCCCTTCAAGTAGTTCAAGTTTGCTATTTATACAATTCAATCATTTCCCCTTATTTCAATTCCCTTGTTTTTTTTTGTTTTGTATCCCTTTCGTGGCACATATTTTTTTGAATATTTGGTATGATTACTTAGTAATATTTATTTTTTTACTTTTAGTCTCTTGAAAAGCATATACACCATCCATATTACGCTACTCAAATTCGAGTCGCATAAAAGGAACAACACCATCCTCAACGCAAATTTCACAATTCATAATCATAATAATAAACTATAAGCCAAGTATTATTCCTCAAAACAACAACTCCCGCTCACAATCAATAGACATGCAAATAATGGTTAATAATAAACTATAATCCAAACATTATTTCTCAACACGACCACTCCCACTCAGGGATGGACCGAGGGGTTGGAGGAGTCGATCGCCTCTTAAAGATTTAAAATTCACATATAATTTTTAAAAAATCAAAAAAAAATTATATATATTTTATTAAAAATTTGTTTTCACCTCAAAAAATTCTATAAATCTATCTCTTAACATAACGTTTTGCGTGCGTTCATCCATCATCTACCTCACAATCAATAGACATGCAAAAGATGGTTGTGATTGTCCCCCTTTGAAACCGACAGGTAATTTATTGTTTGGCATTCAGTGCACTATAATTTCAACATAACTTGCCTTTGAAATCCATTCAGTATGTGTTTTATACTAAGAAAATAAATCTCAAACATTTTGTACTATAGCCTATCTTATCGTCAGATGGCTTGCTAAGTAGGTCCATTAAATTCTAAAACTGAACACATAATGTACAATTAATCTAACTTACATCCGAACATGAATTGAACCCAATAAGTGTCCCAGTGAAAAAGCGGATAATGTTCATTTGAGGAGATACAGGTTTAAATTGTTATGTCTACAAGGTGTATGCGCATTATCAAATAGTTAATAATATGTATGAACATATACTACCTTGTAATCACCTTTAGACAACGACGATCAGGAATTTCATTTAAAAATTTCATTTTTTGGTCATCTAGTGGTAATAAACTGTATTCGAGTTGAAACGCAAAAGATTCAATCGTTTTGGATTGAAAGCTATCGAAAAACATATTCGAGGTCCGTAATTTCCTTGTTTTTATTGTTAAAAAGATTTATTATAAAATGACATTTCATGCTTAAGAATAATCAATAAAATCATATTTTAGTAATTTTGACAAGGGTCTCTTTAATTTCTTCACTGCAAGAATTACAGTCTTAATTTAAAATGAAGACAAACCCATTGTTTTTTTAAACTAAAACACTTAGATAGATCTTTTATATTGTCGAAATACATAATCCCTTTTCATACATTAAGGGGACGAACAGACCACACCACAAAATAAAAACACCAGTACCAGGACAAAGACAACAAACACTGGTACAGGTTATTGTGACGGAAAGAAATTAAAAAAAAAAAACAAATACACGAGCAAACTATCTATTTATTTACAGATTTTCCTATAAGCAAAAACGGTTCGATAAACTCCGCTACAACAATCACTGTTGGTGTCGCAACCGCCATAAGTAATACAGTTTTGAGCCGGATTATTAGTAGCACAAGGAAAATGTTGGCCACAGGATTCCGGATGTTGGCGTTGGCGAGGATCGAGAAGGGCATAATTTCGTTACGAGCAGTCGGAACGGATGCAGCTAAAAGCATCACAGCCATTGCAAAGAAAAGTAGAGCAAACTTGTTGGACTCCATTTGCTGTAGCAATTAACTGATTGAATTACTTCTTAATTAAAAGTGGATGAACACTCCTTTATATAGTCAAGGTGTGGGTCTAGGCTGATTAAAGAGGACAAATAAAAAAGAAATTACATCCACACAAAATTACGTGTTTGGAAATTGTTTTCCCCACGTTGTCCCCGTTCCCTGTCCCTTCTATCAATTTTTATTAATTGTCATACCCATCTACAACAAATTTTTTAACAGCACCGGACAAACCTGTTATTTTTTTAAGTCTAGGAAACTCAACAAAAAACAATTTTTCACCGTTAGGAAACTCAACAAAAAAAAAACGATATATAATCAAGGGGCTATTTATGTAATTTACCCTTTTAACATATAGAACTAGAATCCATTAACAGTGTAAAATTTAAAAGTTCACAATTTTTGTTATACCGAATGAGTGAATATAGATGGTTGGGATTTTCACGGAAAAAATTAAATTATAGAATGAACACTTCTATATGCAACTACAAAACGCAATTATAGTAGAGTAATTATTCTTACATTAGTTTTAAGGGTTAAGGACTCAATTTAGGGTTTAAAGTTTAAGAGTTTAAATGTAATAGTTTTGAATTTAAAGGTTGTTGACAAAACTTTGGGATTTAAAGTTAAAATTTGGAATTTATAGGTTAAAACCTAAATCCCTACCCATATTATCTTAAAACCTAAAAACCTAAACTCTAACCCTAAACCTTAAATTGTAACCATAAACTCTAAATTCTAAACTCCTACACTAAAACCCCTAAACCTTAAATTGTAACCATAAACTCTAAATTCTAAACTTCTACCCTAAAACCCCTAAACCCTAAACTAAAACCATAAATCCTATAATTAAAGGGCTTATAAAAACAAAAGTTCCCAACGTCAGTGTATATGATAATAATCCATTATAGTAATGACATTGTATGCATATTCATCCCCATCCTCCAATGTAAAGTTTGCACGTTCGTATATCAAAATAATTATTAATAACAACAATAATGAAAGAAAATTAATAATATATCATAAAATTGAAAGGAAAAAAACAAGTTAATCCAAGCTGCAATGGAGGTGTTGTTTGCCTCTTATTTTATACATATAACAACTCAAGTTTAAAAGTGACATTTACCAGATTAACTCAGGCATGGTTGCTTCCTACTTGTGCTGTCAGGATTCACGTCTTTGGCTATGGCACATCATCATCTAATCCAGAAGCAGACAACGGCAAACTCGAGCTTCTGTATATACAGAAACTGGCTCCTTATTGTTTCTCTTCGAGTTGAGTTTTGAGGAATGCCAGAACTGAAAGGCGCTGCAAAGTGAAACAAACATGAGAAATCATTTTCCAGGGGCTAATTATAGCTTAAAAACTTGCATTTGATAAAAAAAAAAAAAAACAACCTTACCCGAGGTTCGAGGCCAGCTTCTTCAGACTTCAGTGTCAAAGATTCTAACAATTTTATGGCTTCTCGAAATCCGTCAACAGCCGCATCCTCTTTTGCGAGAGTTCTGTCTACATCTGCAACTTTTGCGAGAGAAACGGCTACATCCAGAACCTGCAAATGCAAAAGCAATGGAAAAAACAACAATGCATTGTTCAATACCAACAAAAGCTTCTAATTGAAAAAATAATGGAGTTTCCCCAGGCACTACAATGGATTACAATTGTAAATCCACCATTCAAATAAAAAACAAAAAAAAACAATATACTGAGAAACTTAGTGAGCCATCCATTTGATAAGAGGCAAAACTTGGAGGGGAGTAATGGATACAATCTTGGGTCTGACACAGGTAAGTTCAATTTTTTCAAGTTTTTCCATGTATTGACAGTCCTTGGATGATCATCAAATCCTCATATACCCATGTCCGGATATGCATCGGACATAGATACTTCAAGAAAAATAAAGTAGTTTCTGCAAGGATTGGTTTCCGCAAGGTTTTTCAAGTTTTGGATGAGTAACATATGTTGAACTAGTTCCGTACTTCATAAGAAGAACTATATACTCGCCTATGTGAGTAACATCATGTGTGCGGAAACCAAATGAGTATATAGTTCTTGATGACGACCCCTGATGAGGTTGTCCAGTGAGTCACACGTGAGGAGGAACAAGTGTTTTGCAGTTTTATCCCCACACATGATGTGGGGGTGGGGAAATACAGGAAGGAAAAGAAAAAAGCAAGTTGCGTACCTGTGAAGCAATGCCGGAATGATTCTTGATGACGTCACGGCGGACACCCAACGAGCGAAAGTAGTACCACCTCGCTGCTTGAAGATCTCCATCATAATACTTAAGGTCTCCGATTTTGTTAAGTGAAACAGATAGTGTGTGAGTGATTTGCAAAAAGCAGGTTTGAAAATGATCATAGTGGCCTCATTATTGAAGAATATAAGGGAAGCATCACAGACAAATATGGTGTAGTAACCTCAAGATCATCAGCTGGCAATTTTGTAAGGAACTCAACACTCTCCTCAAAATAATTGATTGCGCGGGAGGCATCTCCTGTTGCTCGACTGCAAAAAAACTTGAATGTTCAAATTTAATCGAACAATTGCCTTATAAATACAAAGACATCACGTTCAGTCGTCTAAATGAGACGGTGTTAAGACAGTTCTGTCTAGAGAGTGTCCAAGTATCGGAGACGGACATAGCTCTGACGTGAGAAATACACGTCAAAAATGGATATAATCAAAGCATAGCCAAGACACAACTGAACACACCTAAACACGTTTTCTTTTCTTTCTTTCTTTCTTTCTTCATTTTTTTTATGTGCACTTTCTCCCATATATGGAATTGACAGTGAGAAATTTGGTTCAATTGATTTTTTTAAGTTCAAGTTCCTAAATTCCAAAAAGTAAAATAAAAACTAGGAAAGTGATTTGCGTATTAGTATCTAATTAAAAATATCGATATTACATTTTTATTGTGTACTATCACCTAAAATATACTTTTCATTTTTATGCCCCGTCTTATCCATCCCAATTTTTTTTAGAAATTCTGGTATCATCATGTCCATATTGTCTCATACCTATTTTGATGAAGGTGTACGTGCTTCCTAGCTTAAAATTAGGCCAATCTTCACATCAAAATTCCGTTTCTCCTAATAAACAAGACTATTATATGAATGACAAGTGAATATAACTCCCAAAGTTACTATACATTTCAACTAAAAAACATTACTCTTAAAAATGCACTCTTTTTGCAGGAAAAAGGCCCACAATTTCCGCAAAAAACTGCATTCCATCTCTGCGACATTAACATTGATGAAGGTTCTCCTTCATGATGGTAAAAGTCCCTCAGTCATACTTTAAGGCCAGAAAGAAGGACTTCCAATCAATTATTTCGAAGATTTAAATCACTTATGCATGCTTCAACTTTCCTTGGTTGAATTACGGGTTGGTCCTGGCCTCGGCCAATCATGCAACTTTTAAAGAAGAGGATAGGGGCACTAGATGATGGTTCAGAAATTTGAATTGAAATTTCTTTATTTTCAAAGTAGTATTATGTCATTAGAAAGTTTGATATTCTTTTTGAAAAAAGCATTTGTTAGCGTATGTTCATCCAACTCTTCCTTTTTCTTAAAATATTAATTTCCGAGGCATATAGAGACATAGGTACGTATATATAATCCTTGAAAGACTCCCAAATTCCCAATACATGAAAATCTTGGAAAACTTGAACAAGCCCGTTTCAAATACATATCTATGTCCAACACAAACCATGGTCTGTGTAACATGGTACAAAATAACAAAGAAATCAAGGAAGGATACGCAGATATAGCATATTCAAGTTTAGAGCAAGTCCTGAGATATAGAAGTCATAGTTATAAATCACAGGAGCATAACTCAAACATCTTAAAACCTCGAATGCACATTTGTAATGGACGTCAGTAAATTAACATATGCAATAAAGAGGCAAGAGAGAAGCATGTCCATACCAGCAGTCACCAAGCATACCCAAAACTGCCCCTAGCTGCGAGCACAACTCAGACGTGTTGCCCATTTTCTCTAATTGATCTTGGATGTCATCCGCACACATAGTGAGTCTAGATTTAGCACTTTCAATATTCTGGGCACGGAATGCCTATATGAAGCAAGCATACACTAATTTCACATAATTGAAACAGGCAGCTAAAAGTACATAAATAAAGCAACGAGCACAAAACTTACCCTCATGGCCTGTTGCACCAAGAAAGCACCTCTGTCCAACGAGACATCCTCATAGATTACCTTCTTGTTGCCATTCTCATTCGAGACTTGCTCTCCTTCATTATTGATGCCAGCATGTGCTCTCTTGATCCTAGCATGCCCTTCGATAAATCTGTCAACCATGCTTTGAAGATTGGTTTCAGCTTCCAATTTCTCTATGTCAACTCCACATAATGGGCAATCCTTGAACCGGGATATACAAACTCTGAAAAGGAAAACAAAAGTTATCATTAGATATATGTTGCTGAAGTTCTTCATTTTTCACAAAGTAATCGACTAATCCTTGTGTCCGACGCATATTAAACATGGTAGGGTGGGATCAAAGACCATTCCAAACACATAAAAGAACATTCAAAAAATAATTTCTTACCCACGTAGGACATAATAAATCCAACACGCGTTTAAACCTAGAGATACAAATTCTAAAGGGAATACAAAGGTATCATTAGATCATTCTTGCTCGGATTCTTCGAAGTATCCATGTCAAACGTACTGAATCCAACACACCCGATCTATGTAACAAAAATTATCACAAATTTTGCAGCAAAAAACAGTCAAATAAGAAAATGCATCATTGAATTAACATAAAAGAAAAGAAAAAAAATCAAATCAAGCAAGGAAAACAGTCGAATAAGAAAAAGGAATCAAAGAATTATCATAAAAAACAGCAAAATGGAGTTAAATAAGAAAAACCCAAAACAAATCAAAGAAATTAAAAAGGGTAAAATTGATCATTACTTGCAAAAGAGATGAGAACAAGGGATACACTTGGTGGAGTCAAAGAGGAGTGCTTGGCAGATCATACAACTGAGAGGACCGAGCTTGAAATTGTTCGAATCGTAACCAAAAGGGCATTTCGGAGACACGGTAGCGGCGTCACCGGAGTCTTTCCTTGCCGCTTCGCTGCCGCCGACGCTGGCTTTTTTCCCCGAACCAGTGTCTTCCGGTCGAGCCGCTTGCACGAATGGGCAAACCGGGCTGGTCATTTTTTTCTATAAAACTTTAGAGATAGAAAAAGAAAACGCATATATATTGAGGATTGCAGATGAAAACGACGCCGTGTTTTTTATCTGGCTCCCGTTTTATTCTGCCAACGGCTCATGTCTACATCTCTAACATTTCTTTTATTTTTGCATAATAATCCCTATAACTTTCTCTTATTCCAAGACGACCCGTTATAGTGTGGATTTTTCTCTCTAGGTGTCCAAATGTCTTTAACTTTTAAATTATTAATGAAAATTTTCGATTATCGAAAAAAATACAATTTTGTCGATCGAGTTTTAACCTCTTTAAAATCATAAGCAATGCTAAACATATTTTTTTCGAAAATAAAATAAGTTTAAACAATATTTTTTTGGATAATTATATCATGTACTGACAGTGAAAATATTTTGTTTTAACAAGTGCCCTAATTTTAAGGGTTAAATATTCAATTTAAGGTTTACAGTTTAGGAGTTTAGGTTTATATGCTTAGAATGTAGGGATTATGGTTTGAATTTAAAGTTTAGGATTAAAATTCAGGAGTTATAGGTAAACACTTAAATCTACCATATTACCCTAAAATTTAAACCCTAACCTCTAAACTGTATACCCTAACATTAAACTCTAAATTCTAAACTCCTAAATCTAAACCCTAAACTAAACTCTTAACCCCTAAAATTAGAATGCTTTGTGAAAACAATATATCTCCCCGCCAACACATTATATATTTTCCCTTTTTTAACCCAAACACAGACAACAAACTTTAATTTTCATTTGTTATCTAATGGTGCGTTTATTTTACGATTTAAAAACTTATATATTTTTATCGAAATATAATTATATAAGTAATAAATTGTTTGAGTAAAAATTCCATATCTCATTGACATATTATCTACGATGTCCTAATTGATGTTTATATTTACAAGAAAGATTGAAAAATGAATTAAGATTGGGTTTACTTGTTAAGTTTATCATTCATCTTCGTTCAAAAACTAAATTATTTCAAGCAAGCGTTGATTATTTCGAGCAAGCGTTGATGGCCGGTTGGTCAAAATTGTTCACCTGCTCCTTTTCCCTTCCTTTAGGTCCCGGGTTCAAGACCCAGCAAGAATGCTCCTAGAGTCTCCGAAAATCGTTCGCATCTTCATACCGTAAGATCAGAAATCCCTTCTACCATCAGAAATTTCCATCTTTCCGCTCAGGATTAACCAGAACTCGAACTACTGCAACCCTAATCAAAACACAAACAAAAAGCATATAAAAGTTTAACAGGCAATCAAAATATCTTTTATCTTGTTACTAAAACTCGAGTTTGAGTTTGAGTGCGAGATGCAGATATGTTTACAATATGGGCATCTCCAATTTTTTTTCAAAGTTTTCCATATATTTGGAGGGTATTTGAAAAGTAACATCCCTATGCTCATGTCGAAAATACATTAGACACGAGAATTTCAAGGAAAATAAAGTCGGAGCAACATAATCTTTTTTATAAGCAACATATGCATGTTCAAAAAATGATCAAACGAGTAATGATTAGAATTCCATTATGCTTATCAAAAAGATTGAAATAATTCTCAAAGAGAAAGATGAGGAAAAGAAACTCACAAGTTTGAACTTGAGGTGCCAATGCTATTGTTCAGAGCACATATTTTGAACCAGAGAGTTCAAATTGAAGGACCATTTTCACTGTCATAAATCTTCAACAAGTTTTAAAGATTATCTGCATTTTTAAGATGAAGACCCTGAAGTTACCTGAATTACATTAGAAGAATTCCTGAGTACAAAAAAAGAACAAAATTATGTTTCTAAGAAGAAGAGGGTCCCGCAACCTCTCTTTCCCTCTGCTCATATCCTCATTAAAAGTAGTAAACTACGTGAGTCAACCTCAGAGTTATAGCAACGAAGACAGTAACCATTAGCTAATGATTTGTTTCTGAAGCCAACTATACTTTTCATTGTTGTCTCAAGTTTTCCAAAGCAGATAAAATTCTGAATATAGAATACAATCAATGTCAATGTGTATGCATGCATGAAACTACATCAAAAGACTTCATGATGCATGAAAATTCAAAGGCTATTTGGTCAGGAAATTGCATGTGTGCATGCATGTGCAACTCTGTTACTCGGACATGAGTGTGAGTGCAGATACAGATATGTGTCCACCAAGGTTATGTTCAATTGTCTTTCCATGTATTTAAAGTGTACTAGAAGCGTCGCATCCCCATATCCATGTCCGAATATGACATAATATGACATAGCAGCATTAATAGAGAGAGAAAGAACAAATATACCTTAAACCCCGGTCTGCCAAAAATCAAGTTCATATCCAAAAACTCTTCGTCTGGTATCTGAAAATATGACCACTGGCAAGCATACGTACTCAGGAGTCAAGTCAGATGTTCACTATTTAGCAAAGACTTGCGGACAAGCTCTGTTAAGAAGACCAAGTCATACCAGCAATACCACCTGATAGATCACATAGATTGAGCAGGAACAGTATCCCATGATTACAATAAAGTATGACTAAAATGCCCAAGGAAAATCCAACTTAATTTGGTTAAATTAAGCATACAATAAAAGAAACATGAAATGAAGACAATCTTACAGCAAATACAGCTGAAGGGAATCCTCAGAGGCAGTGTTGCACCTCAGCTGAAAAGTTATGGCATAGCTATACAATCATTGACATCGACATGGATATCATGTCCCAGCAGAAGTTGTTGCAATTTTGAAGCTGCACTTTCTTCGGGATTCTTGACCCACTTTTTCTCAAACCCAAGGATGAATGCTCGATGAGTAACTTTATTAGGTAGGATACCATTTCTAATCATGATTTCCACCAAGTTGCATGCCTTGTCCATGTCTCCAATGCCACAAAATCCGTGAATGAGAGTGTTGTATAATACCAGGTCCGGGTTCAACCCAATATCAAGCATCCTAACAAACAGAGCGTTAGCTTCTGCCATCCGTCTTTCCCTGCAGTAGCCGTTAAGTAAAGCACTGCAAGTCAAGACATCGGGTTTCACATTGCAATCAGTCATGTAAAACCATACGAGAAATGCTTCCTCAAAGTCCCCTTTCTTGGATAGCCCATCTATGATATTGGTAAATGTCATTGTATCTGGAGAAACACCCCTTCGGACAAGCTCATCCAGGACATCTTTCGCCTCATTCGTAAATCCTCTTTTAATTAGGCTATCAATAATAATGTTATAGGTCGTAACATCGGGAGAGATGCTGGCTGATCTCATCATATCCACAAGCATAAAGGCCTTGTGTAAGTGACCCATCTTTCCATATCCATCTATTATTGTGTTAAACGTAATCACATCGGGTATCAAACCATCCACCATCATCTCATGAAACAAATTTTCTGCCATTTCCAAGTCTTTGGATTTGCAGCAAGCATCAATGAGCAATGTGTATGTGGTCACAGATGGGTTAATTCCACATTTTAACATTTTCCCGAAATATTGAAAAGCTCTATTCATATCCCGATCTTTACAATAGCCTCCAATTATAGTAGTATAACTGACGCAATCTGGAAGCAAGCCGAACTCAAACATCTCTCGAAAGATTAGAGAAGCTTTTTTCATGTTACCTTCTGAACAAAACTTTGCGATGAAACTATTGTACACAAAAATATTTGGTTTAACATTAAAGAAGTTTATAACATTCATTGCTTCCATTGGTCTTCCAACTTTACAGTAACCTTCAGCAACAGAACTAACCAAGACTGAATCCGGAGAAACTCCCAATCTCGCTATTTTGAACAACATAGAAGTTGCTTCTGCTAAACAAGACATCTTGCAAAGAGAGTCGATTATGATAGTATATGCAACAACATCAGGTTTAATCCCGCTGTTTTTCATGTCCATCAGCAATTTCCAGGCACTTAAAAGGTGGCCTTTACTGCAGTACATTTTGATAAACAAAGTAACAATCGATACATTCAAACAAATCCCTTGCCTCATCATTCGATCAAGAAAATCCCAAGCCAACTCCAATTTATTTAACCCTAACAACGCCCTAAGCAGCAAATGACAAACACCAACCGATGGAAACATGTCAAAACTCTCCATTTGGCATGTTAATTCAAATGCCAAATCAACCTTGTTTTCCCTAATATAACAATCAACAAGCATGCTACATACTGTTCGAAAAACCATTCTATCACTATGAGTCTCGTAAACGAGTTTCAACAATACATCCACTGAAACTTCTTTGCTAACACTATCTCTCACTAAATTTAGAATAAAATCAACAGCTATATAATTCATGTTCCCGGAAACTAATATATGTATCATTTTACAAACCGATTTAGGCGAATGCAATGATCCAATGCAATACTCAGACAACTTGAAGAAATGCAAAGCAAGCTCAGCATTCGAACTTTCATGGAATAAATGAGTTAAAACCCGAATTAAATTCGACTCCTTCAAATCAACGGCACGTAGATTCTCAGGGTTCGTATTGAAACCTCCTTTCGAGAGTATGGATTTGATGATACTCATGGGGTTGTTGCATTCTTCAGAGGGTTGAGTGATGAAATGTTGGGATTCTAAAAGACATGAAGAAAATGAAGAAAATTTCTTACTGGGAATCTGCCTGAATGAATTTTTTGGGATGAATAAGAGCTTGCAGAAGACTGAAGAATAAACTTTCATGGAAAGCTTGGAATTTGTGGTTCTTCAGCAAGAAATGAGCTGGGAAAATGGGGGAAAATAAAGCACAAAAACATTAATGAGTTCTTATCAATTCTGCAGACAAAGTAATAATCTACTTTTATTAACACACATACACAGAGAAAAAAAACTGTAAATTTTGAAGAAGAAAGGAGAGAGCTTGAAGAACCTGAGGCCGAGGGACAGAGGCTCCCATAAAATAAGATTAACAGTCGATTGTTTAGGTTTTGGTTACAAATATAAGAAATAAGGCTAAACTACATAAATAGTCACCCCACTATTAGTGCATTTCTCTTTTAGTCACCTAACTTTCAAATATTGAAAATTTGATGGAATTTTTTTTACATGAAAGGTTAATTATTTTTAAAGTATTTTAAATTAGGATTACATTAGCATAAATTTTAGAAACTAAAACTATTATTATATTACACCACGTTATTATTTCATCTAGTAGTTAACGGTCCAATATAATTATATTTTAATTGTGAGATTAAACTGTAATATTTTAGAAAAATGATTTGTATGTAATTAAACCAATAATTGAGTAACTCAAGTGTATTTTACCCATTTTTAAATTAGTCCCAAGTTGATCTAATTAGGGGTGTGCATAATTAACCGTAATCGTTAACCCGCATAACCGTTACATTTTACAGGTTAATTAACTTAACTGTTAAAGTTAAACGGATTCAATTAACCGAACTGCTAAAAATAATGGTTAATGGTTATGATTACGGTTACGGTTACGAAATTTGACTAATGGTTAACCTATAGGTTAACCAATATTAAATTATATATATAATATAAAATAACTTTTAAAAAAACAACTCACAAATACAATACACGGCCCTTTTTTAATTCTAAATTCTATTTCTAGAGTTATCAAACTTTGATGTTGTATGGCTATAATGTTATGTGTTGCAAATTTTTAAAACTTTAAAATATTATGAAGCGTGTGTGTTTTGTCATGTGTTGAAACTTTATAATAGGTAAGTATTTTCTTAAGGGTAAAGCTTTGATACACAAGCTGTGTAAAATTAATTTTACACAAGCCTGTGTATTTACACTATAAAAACTCAAATCCTAAATTCTTAATCCTAACCCTAAAAAACTAAATCCTAAACCTTAAACCCTGTACACTAAATTCTAAACACTAACCTTAAATTCTAAACCCTACAACCTAAACCCCTAAACCCTAAACTAAAACCCTAACCCCTAAAACTAAAAGGCACGTGTAAACTAAAGTTTACACGGCCTGTGTATCAAAGTTTTTTCTTTTTCTTAATTATGGAGTAAGTGATTAAAATATTTTTATTTAATTATTTTTATGAATATTTTAATATAATATTTATCGGAGAGATAATTAAATTATTCTCTAAAAAATAGTAAACATGTGAGAAAATTGTAATAGGTTACAGGTTAACCTATAATCGAACCGTTGGTTAACCGCGTCTTAATGGTTAACCGTCGTCGGTTAATCGTTTCTTATCGATTAGGTTACAATTAGCAAAATTCAATAACCGCTATAACGGTTAACCGACCGTTTAGGCTAAACGGTACGATTAACCTATCATGAACACCCCTAATCTAATCTTAACAGGGATAAAAAAAGGATTACTCGAGATATAATTGACTCGACTATAAACCCCTCTTATTGGAGGTATCTTAATACGCTACGGAGACATTTTTCCAATTCAATTTACTCAATTCACAACGCCGAAATTCAAATTTTTAATTTTTATTTAATAATCTAGTAACTAGCATAATTTTATTTAATAGATCTAGTAACTTATTATGGTAGACCAACTTATTATGGTTGGAAGACAAACTTTAACTTTAATATCAAGGTGTTTGTGATGTTTTAATAATCATATTTGATGTGCTTTTTATATTAACATATAATAATTTGTATTATATATTTATGTATTTTGGCATGGCCAAGTCTTTTTCTTATTTGTCTCACGTTTAGAAAAAAAAATTTATAAAGCATTTGTCATGTCCATTGTTGCAAAACCAACCAGAGAACAATATTTTTACATGGATTCGAATATACGATATATCTCAAACATGAATATATATTACTTTTTCGAGTTGATCGTATAAATATAAATACAATACGGACTATCTAATGTGTTAAAATCTTAAATACCAATATAAACATGAATACAAAGAAAAAGAATTGATTGGTGTGGTTGGTACCAAAGATTCTATTCAAGGTCACAATCTATTTCTATAATGAAACGAAACAAGTTGAAAAACATTACATTTCAATAACCAAATCCAATGTATCAAGTACAAAAATTTATGCTACATTTGACCCAACCGGAATCCAGCACGCAAGACATATACTTACACCAACCTCGACCCGAAAACGAACCCGGAGCCTTTTCTTGTAATCCTTGCAGAGACTAGAATTTGAGTGACTGAACATTTTGAGTTATGTTATAGTGAACTTACTCAGCTTCAAGGGCAGCAATTTCATATCTCACTTCTTCTAAATGTTCATTAATGGTGGTTACAGCATCTTGCACTCCTCTAATGGCTTCCTTGAGAGCATTATCGTACTTGGCATTTGCTTCTGCATCTTCGGTTCCGGCGGCTTCTGTTATCTCGTGGAGATGCACACATTCATGCTCCATTGGCTTCTTGAATAAGCAATTCTCGTGGTTCACAAGGCGTTCCGACGGGCGACCTGCCTTCTTCAAGACCTGAATTGTAGCAGTCTTCAGACAGAATAAAATACATTGTCAGCAGAAAATGCAGGAATTTGCAATAAGGCATGGATTAGATATAGGTAAAAAAGTTGTTGAAAGAGAATATGTATCATATATATTTAATATACTACAAAAATTAAGTTTTACATGCTCGTATCTGACACTCGTCTCCAATCAGAGTAAGATAGAAGGGCAACATAAAATTATAATCCCGGCATTCAATATTATCATCTCAGAAGCAATGGTACAAGAACGACTAGAGACATACCAGATTCAGCTTTTGCTTCTCCTGTGTTTGAACGGCTCTGAGCAGCTCAGCTAGATCAGCTCGGCAGTAATCGGGATTTAGAAACAGAGATTCCATCTCGAGGACCTGCAAGAAAGCAAATTTTATAGGCTTATAGCAAGAACTTATGATCTTGAAAAGGAATTCAACGTTTATGAAACGATCAGGTGTAAAACTCAGAACTTGTTTCGAGCAATCATTGAACTCTACTGTGATCTCACTGCAAAGCTGCTGGTAGGCCAATTCCCCTCCCGATTTCATATACTCCGAAAACCCCCTGATTAGTTTAATGCCAAAACTATAACAATCAAAATCCTCTCTGGAAAGAAAATAGTACATATAACAAAAAGGCAAAACTGATAATACATTCAGTCAAACTCCATTGAAGCATTATATTTGAAGTTTTAAACCATGCAAAGAACACAAGAAAATTAACTAAAACACAAAACAGCATAAACATGAAAAAAAAAGACTCAAAACGAATGCATCAAAAGCAACATAACACAAATTATGACACAAAGAGTTTTGTAAGTATATAATACCTTGAACATGGTTATGACACAAAAATATAAAGTGAATACGGCATAGAACAAACAAATTATCAGATCTAAGGAATACAATATCAGGCTTCCTCAAAGCAGATTCTTATTCGTAAAATTGGCTTCTCTTCTCTAAGCATCAAAGAAACCTTTTATAAACAATTCCCTATTCTTACTTCTTTTCCATAAAAATCTAGACCTATACTAATATCTTAAACTCGAAAAAGACACAAATGCATGAATTGTCAAATGTAAAGAATCCGATATTGTACTTATTCAAACTACATTCATACAACCCAAAGACAATTTATTCCATAAAATGCTTCTTTAAGGATCAAAGGAACATTTTAGAAACAATTTTATATTCTTACTGCTTTTTCCATAAAACATAAAAGAATATAATACCTCAACACAAATGTATGATTGCCGAATGTAAGGAATTCGATCCATATCATTCTTATTCAAAGTACATTTCATCACCCAAAGATACAATTTTTATCACTCAAACACGAAAACAACAGGAACATATGAATTGTCAGATGTAAGAAACACTTCATAATCAATTTCCTATTCTTACTCTGTTCACTTCAAGATAAAGCTTAGGTAAGCACCCCAGCAGTTGTATAACCACATCTATCTCATACTAAAAAAAAAACTGGATTTTTAATTAGCTTATTCATTGGTATTTTCCCTGATTTTGAACAATTATAAACATGTATTGATTGGAGAACCCAAGAAAAAGTAATAAATAAGTTAAAGATTGAACCTCAAGGAATGGATTTCAAGAACTAATCATTTAGGGTTTTGATATTTGGGGGAAAAGCGAAAAGAAGAAGGCTTACGTTTTAAGCCTGGCGTAAGCTTGAGCCCTACGCTGTTGAACCTCGAGGAATTTGCGAAGTAAATGCAGAATTTCATTGCTTTTATTACTGCAATTGCTGTTTTCTGCTTCAATCTCCATTGAGTCTTTTAATGAAACCTTCTTCTCAAAATCTTCCATTTTCTTTTCGTTTCCGATTTCCCTCTAATAAAGATTTCTGCAAATTCTCTTCTTTTAACCTTGGGTAAACTACTTACATGGTCACTGACGTTTGAGCAATTTTTATTTCACCACTGAAGTTTGAGAAGTAACGAAACGGTCACTCAACTGATAAAATCGAAATAAAAATCATCTGCCTTTTTGTGCCCTATGTATGCCCCACACCAAATAACTAGGTTTGGGGTTTATGATTAAAGGTTAGAGTCAGGGTTATGGTTTAGAGAATTAAGGGTATAATGTACTTTTTAAGGTTAAGGTTTATAGTATAAAATTTAAAATTTAAGATTAAAACTTAAAATTTATTTATTTTAATATTGAGAATAAAAAAGGGCAGAAATTTGATCATTGATCTTTCAAGAGGGTCCATTTGATCATCGATCAGCCCACAACACTTCACATACAGAGCTCTTGGAGGCTGTTCACCCTTCCAAGCCAACTCGGATCTCGACCAACTACCTGCATCGGCAACTTGATAACCAGCATTAACGTTGCCAGCAACGGTCGAGTCATGTCATGTGTACCCGCATTCTTTGTTTCTTCAATACAAGAAGACTGTGCCGTCTTGAAGACGGTTTTCGCTTCTTCTCTACCCTTCACCGCATCGGTGAAACATATGATGTTCGTAGCACTTCACATCGACATTCCTCCAAACGTATTGGTTTCCGATGAAACCAAATCCTCCGCATGAGCACAAATCCCCTGCTCATTGCCGTTTGATTTCATCGAAACCAATACGTTTTGCCAATTGCATCGAAGAATGTACTATTCGGAAACTGTTTAGCCTTGAAAATTTTACTCAGGAGTGATTCAAGATTTAATATCAACCGAGATGCTTGATTGCGTAGCATTGCCAGATTAAAACATGTAAGATCATAAAAACCCATGCCACCAAATTTCTTCTTGTGTATAAAGATTTGAGCATCCAGAGCTGTGGGCTTAGAAGTTTCAAATTTCTTACCAGATTCTAATTCAGTCGAAGATATTGCAGATTTATTTTCAATCACATGCATAGTACAATATTTCGGTTGCTGTCAGGGCTGTTGTCGTGGTATACGGTAGGCTTCTCAAAAATTACTATGTTTTTAGGGTGTGGTGTGATGTTACAATGACTTTAAAATTCAATGCAGATATTACACTGTTTTGTGTAATATCTTAAAAAATATCTCATTTATACTGATCATTAAAATATAAAAAATCAATTAAATTATCTTTTTTTTTAACTATCGACATCTGACTATTTCAGATTGAATTTTACGGAGATCAATTTTTTTCATTTAGTACAAGGTCATATTTAAAATTCTTAACCTTACTTAATGGACTTAATCCTCGACCTACTAGACCGATTAAAACAATTTTCTTACGAGAGAGGGTGGTTAGTTGACTTAGCCTTTGTCACTTCCTCCTCAGCTACTTTAGAAGAAGGAGATGGTGAGTCATGGATTTCATGGAATCCATGTGGCTGATTGCCATGGTTATAAAAGGCCATATGTATCAACCATTTACACTTATTTGTTTTCATGCAAACCATCGATTTTCTCCTTTATTCAATCTAGTCCTTTCGAAGTAGCTATGCAAGTCCCCAATCATTTCAATTTAGTCCTTCTTAACAATAGCTATTTATCTTTTCTTTATTTGAATTTAACTCCTAATCCATCCAACTAATTCATTAATGATAGATTCAAACAAATTATTTAGCTTTCGAATTTGGATCATAATTTTAGGCTAGGTTTTGGGGTATTACAAAAATAACCACGTATTTAAAAAAAATGAGTTGAGTATTCGGCCCGCTAAACATCATGTCTTTACGGGTCGAGGTGAGGCCATAATATTTGGCTAATCGGGCACCCGCCCCGCCCCAGAAAAAAGTTTTACTTTATTTATTTATTTTAGATTAAAGTTTAATTTTTATAATTTAATATTTATTTACTTATAATTAAAAAATTGGAGTAAAAATAATTTGGGTTTCGAAGAAAAGAAATAAAGAATTAAGGCGCTAGAATAATTATAATCAGAAAATAAAAATTTCACAATTTTTTAATATATTTTTAACTATAAGTTTGGTCGAATAAAACTTTGATAGTAGATTTTAAAAATTTTAACATCGTAATATAATATGTTTACCTAAAACAAATGGAAATATGTAATTATATTTAATGCGCTACCGATATATAAATCTAAACATTAACATTAAACTCTCGTGTTACATTTGTTTGTTATTTTATTTGTTTTTATATGCTATCCGATTTTTTTAAAAAAATATATTCATTTTATGTTAAGTTTTTATTCTTTCACACCCTATTCCTCATTCCCAAATTATTTAACCGACATTTAATACTAAAATTTGAGTTGTGAATATCTTTAATCAAATGAATATACTTGACCATTTGATTAATTAACGAGTCTCAAATATGTTGTTTTTGAAATGTTTTAAACTATTCTATAGATAAAAGTCTTGTTTTACTTTTGTTTATTAATAAAATTGACCAATTGGTTGATGCAGGGCCGGTGGTAGGGGGAGCAGAGTGAATGACCGCTCAGAACCTAATCAGTTTAGGGCCCTTAAAAATAATTATTTTTTATTTTAAATTTTTATTTTTTAATTTATTAAATAAATTAATTAATTTAATAATAAAAAAATTACCAATAATCAATTGGTCTAGTAAGATGAGACATTACGTCATTAAGCAAAGTCAGATGTTTGAATCCTAACAGTGTGAATGAAGCATATAAGGTTAGGAGGGTTGCCCTCATAATAGTCTCTACAATACTCGATCTAAAATAATTAACCATTAGGTTGGATACTTGATACTGGTAGTTAAACAAAAACAAAATAAAAAATAATTATCTATCCTAACATTTAATTATCCTTTTTAAATCTTAAAATTTATTCATTTTCTAAAATTTAATTATTTATCTATTATTCTCTAATACTATATTCTTAAATATTTTGTACTTATTGTCAAAATCAAGCTTCATATCACACTCGTTTTTCCACAATTCAATTACTTTAAATTTTCTTAACAAAACAATGCAAATAGTATATTTGTCTAAGTTTAATCATGTTTTTATAATTTATTAATAAAATATTAAATTAATTGTTCAAAATAATAGAATATGCTTTCGTTTTCTAAAAGCTCGTTTTTGAGTTTTCGCACAAGGTCCCGAAAATATCCGAGACGGCTCTGGGTTGATGTATTAAATATATATATACCTTTAAATACTTAAACATAATTAATTATGCTACAAAAGCATACTTTTCTTTCTTGAATTAGTTCCGAATATTCATAGATTGTTGTTGCAGACAATTAATCAAATGGAAGCCTTGACTACGGTAGGAGGAGCTCTTCTAGCAGCAACATTTCAATGGTTGTTCGCAAAGTTGGATTCTACGCAATTACTAAACTTTGCAAAACATGATCAAGCTGGATTGGAGCTTAAGAAGTGGAGGACTTTGATGTTGAAAATCCAAGCAGTGCTCGAAAAAGCCGAAACGAAGCAAATCACTGATCCCCTGCTGAAAATCTGGGTTTCCGAGGTTAGAGATTTGGCTTTTGACATGGAAGATGTATTAGATGAATTCCGGTTTGAAGCAGCTCCCTTTGGCAACTCCATTGCAAATCCTGAGCAAGCTCGAACAAACAATTCATCGAACATGTTCCGTGCATGTTTTACCGGTGCAAGCCGAAGCAATTCAATGCCGGATTATGGGGTCAGAAGCAAGATAAAAGATATCACCGATAGATTGCAGTGTATTTCGTCAGAAATTAATGGTCTTGGCTTGAATTTGATGAAGGTGGCTGGAGGGGACGTGTCCAAATCGAGCAGAGTACAAGAGAAAAGGTTAACTACTTCTTTGAATGAAGCTCATGTCTATGGTAGGGAAACTGAGAAGGAAGAAATCCTTCAATGGCTGCTTGGGGGTGATGAAAATGGAGTAACTGTAATGCCCATAGTTGGGATGGGAGGAATGGGCAAGACAACATTGGCTCAACTTGTTTATAATGACGAAAGGGTTGCCGATCGTTTTGCCATCAAAGCTTGGGTTTGTGTTTCGGAACAGCTCGATCTTATGACAGTGACAAGAATAATTCTGGAGAAAGTTTCGTCGGATTCATATGAATGTTTGAGCGATCTAGATTCACTCCAAATAAGGCTGAAAGAGGAGTTATCAGGGAAGAAGTTTTTATTCGTTTTTGATGATGTTTGGAGTGAAAATTACCAGCAATGGGATCTCCTGAGAAGACCCTTCACATCAGGGGCATATGGAAGCAAAATCATAGTCACTACTCGCCATTGCAAGGTCGCATCGATGGTGGGAAATGTTGCAGCTTATCACCTCGAAGCACTACCATACGATGAATGCTTCTCATTGTTTGCTCAACATGCATTAGGAAATAAAGATTTCAGTGCACATCCGAATGTCGAAGAAATCGGACGAGGAATTGTAAGAAAGTGTAAAGGATTACCATTGGCCGTGAAAACCCTTGGAGGACTTCTGCGTGGCAAGCGAAGTTACGATGAATGGCAGGACATATTGAATAG